>SJYO01045292.1:54610712-54689175 GCA_006410555.1 Capra ibex
CCCCTGCTGTCTCCTACTCTACCGACCTACCGTAGTGCCTGAACTACCTGCACTCAGACTCACTTGAGGTCCTCTACCACTACCTGTCCCTCCGGACCACACGACGCTAAGTACCCCAGCGTTTCTCAGCCTGTGTCGACTCGCTGACTTGACTTGACTTGACTTGATTGTGTCATTGCACTACCCGTTGGTACATGAGCCAAATACACCAAATAGTGTAAATAAGGTGTTTTGGTAGATACTTCTCCAGGAGAATAACTAAGGACAAAGTGTCTACTTTGTTTATTCCAAACTTCTTGAATAAAAGTGTCCCATCTTGTCAATACATTTGTCTTGGTAATTATAAAGTTTTCGTCATCGGAACTGGTGAGACGATGTGACGGGGAGAGGAGAAGGGGTTGTCAGTCGGGTCTTGAAAAAACCAGAACAAACAAAAGAAAAACGAACCCCATCACCCCACAACTGACGTGGTGGGTCGTAAGTGAGACCCTAGAATCAAGGGTCTGGTCCCTAGGTTGGGTGAAGGGACGTCACCTTCACGTCTCAGAATTGGTGACTTGGTGCCCCTTCAGGGTTTTTTCAAGTGAAAACCTATCAGTTAATAACCAAAAGAGTGGGACAGGGTAGAATCCTTTTATAACACAAAGATAATTTTAACTTCAGTTTGTGTTAACAAACACATACCAACCACATATACCTCCCGAAGAATCGAGTAAAGTGGTCTCGTGATATCTAATTGATTACCGTGTACTCTGTCCAATCTCCAAACCCGACGACGTCGGTTCATTTTGGTGATTTCGAAACAGTACAACGAACAACGATTCCCTCGAGGGAGGGAAGGTGTGAAGGTGTACTGTTAACACCCCTGTTCCAACAGACACCACTTCTACTTTTCTACTATTTTAAACTCTATGATAACCTCCACCCTTCTTGACCTAAAAGACTACTCAAGAAAAAATTTCTAACTCCTTCCACTTCACTTAACTGGATGAAGTGTTTCGATCCTTTGTAGGTTAAGCCCACATAAATTGAGGTTTCCAGTACGAAAGGGGTGAGAGGTGTATAATTAAAAATATTACCCCCATCCTATTAATTACTATGTAATAGCAATTTATAATTCTATTTCTTTATAGGGACTTTCGTTTGTACCCGAAGGTGTATCTCGGATGTGTTTCAGACGACGATTCGACGATTCAGTGAAGTCAGCACAGGCTGAGACACGCTGGGGTATCTGTCGTCGGGTAGTCGGGTGTGGGGGGTGAGGGGGGTGAAGGGGTGGCAGGGACCCTAAGAGGTCCGTTCTTGAGACCTCACCCAACGGTAAAGGAAGAGGTTACGCACTTTCACTTCAGCGAGTCAGCACAGGTTGAGAATCGCTGGGGTACCTGACGTCGGATGGTCCGAGGAGGCAGGTACCCTAAAAGGTCCGTTCTCATGACCTCACCCCACGGTAACGGAAGAGGGCGTGTTTCAGATCCTGGGACAACCCTGGCCTATAGCTCTTATGTTTAAACCCTCTATCACGTTACCCTCGCGCTTTGGCCGGAACCCCTTGGTCAAAAATTTATGACGCAAGACTAACCAGGTCACTGGTGCACGACCACACACTGACCTCCTTTCAAACGACCGGAGCATTTATCTTGGAGTGCCTTAACACAGGTTGACAGAAAGCGGTAAACCGCTCAGCATGCTGCAGCCGACACTAACCACTTCGGGCACGCAATAAACTTCAAAGACAAGCGATCAGGAACGCAACCGGTGATCCTCCTCGGGCCCTGTGCGTTTCACGCCGCGACGCTTCGCAGATTCGCTGAAGGAGGTCCTCCTAGGGCCCGAGTCGCGGCGCGTACAAGATGGGACGCGGGGTTCCCGGTGGGACCCTGCCTCCACCCTCCTACCGCAGTCCCGAGGGGCGAGGCCGGGTCCACCGGTGCGAAGAGAATGTCGGGAAACCGCGGAAGGGGACAGAGTCGGGGCGTCTCCTGAAACTGACCGGCTCCCCCACCCCGACGCCCCAGCGCTTCCAAACACTCCCGGGTCTAGGTTTAACGTTTTAACTCAGAACAGTCCACTCGGGACCGACGCGACAATCGAGAGGAGTCTCGAGAAGAGAGTTCAAATGGCCGGAGGTGAAGGAAATACTGGGAGTCTCCCGAAAAGGATCCAGCGGAGAGTGACCTCGAATGTTAACAGGGAATTTCCAGTTCCAGTGATCGAACCGCTAGTGGGTCATGTGTCTACCGGGGATGGTAGGGGTCCGCGATAGGTGTAACACGACAAAGTAATAGAAGTGGCATGAATTGAGTACAAACTTTAAGAAAAAAAAACAAATGAAGGAGGACTAAGGTGGCGTGGAGGGGTGGTCCTACATTCAAGGCACTCCCTCTTTTATTCCACCGGTCTAGGTTACATCTTACGTGTCAATGCAAACTTTACCTTCTATTTTGTTGACTTCAAAATTTCATACTTTTTTTTTTATATATATATATACATGCGAATGAGAAACCTTCTTTTCAATACTGGTTGGATCTATCGTATAACTTTTCGTCTGTGTAGTGAAACGGTTGTTTCTAGGGAGATCAGTTCCGATACCAAAAAGGTCACCAGTACATACCTACACTCTCAACCTTACACTTCTTTCGACTTGCGGCTTCTTAACTACGAAAACTTGACACCACAACCTCTTCTGAGAACTCTCAGGGAACCTGACGTTCCTCTAGGTTGGTCAGGTAGGATTTCCTCTGGTCAGGACTCACAAGAAACCTTCCTTACTACAATTTCGACTTTGAGCTTTGAAACCGGTGGAGTACGCTTCTCAACTGAGTAACCTTTTCTGTACGACCCTCCCTAACCTCCGTCCTCCTTTTCCCCTGCTGTCTCCTACTCTACCGACCTACCGTAGTGGCTGAGCTACCTGCACTCAGACTCACTTGAGGCCCTCAACCACTACCTGTCCCTCCGGACCGTACGACACTAAGTACCCCAGCGTCTCAGCCTGTACTGACTCACTAACTTGACTTGACTTTACCACAATCAACCATGTATGAACATGATTTGCTCAATAAGTGACAAATAGACTTTAAGTCTAAATTGAGCCGGAGGACACGAAAATAAACAATTATGCCGTCGGGACAGCCCCTCCCTAGAATTGACAAGTGACACAGTGGAGATCGTGGGTGCTATCACGTGTATCTTACGTGACTTATTTACAGCTTACTAACCTACCTGTTTAAAGAAGTAGGTGAGTAGATAGGTAGGTTGGGTAATATAATTGACGGTCGACCCAAGACCCTGATATTCCCGTTTTACTCTGTATCAGGTTACCTCCTCCGTCTGTTTATTTGTCATTGGTGGCACACTAACTTGACACTACCATATTTCATTATCCCCGACACCCTCGTGGTTCCCCTCGGGACTGAACGGATTCGGTCGTCCTGACGGACCTCCTTCTACTGGATCCACCCTGAACCTCCTACTCCTCCACTTCTCTCACCACACTGTCGACGAGACCCGTCTTCCACACCGCACACGTTTCCGGTCTCTATTCAATCCCCGATACTCTAAGACTTTTGACGTTACCGACCTCACGTCCCGTCTTCACGTCACACCTTCCTCGTCAGTCTTTCTCCACTCTTCCTCTGAGTCAGTGACTCGTAGTCATGGGTGGTCAGTCCATGGTGTCACTAACATGGGTAATATATCTATTCCTTTGACTCCGATCCTCTCCCCTTTACGGACCAGACCCAAATATCAGACTCACCCTTTCCGGATCGAAGTTCGAGTCCAGACCGTCTAAGACTTCGGACTGAGAAGATCTTTTCCGAGTCCCAATTCCTAATATTCAGGTTAACCCCTTGCTTCTTTGACTCCGGGTCTTTCCACTGTCCCGACAGGGACACTTCCACCGAGGTAGGTTAAATTGCCCTCTCGCGACTCTGTCATGTCGCTCCCCATACCTTGTCCTTTTCCCTCAAGTCCGACGACACAGAGGGCAAAGACAAACCCAACTCAGAGATCCTTAGGAACTGACTCGGGAACCGATTAAGGAACGTACCCAGGACCCGACCAGACGTCAAAGGTACCTCTGACGGAGGTAGGTAGGGACTTTAGAGTAACACTGGTCATAATTCTCTAATTGAGACGGGCCGTCGGGAGTGTCCCAGAACCCACGGTCTCACCGACGCTCTCGAGGGAATTCCTACTTCTCCAACGGACGACACACGCTGGGGTATTGTAGTCCTCCTCCTACAGTCTGACCCCGGTCCCGAAGGGGGCCCTGGGGAGTCCATACTAGGACTGAGGTGTAGATGGACCTCTCCTCCGACTCTACCACCCTCTCTCTGTGTCCCGGTTTCCCTCCTCATATCTAAAACCTCGTCCCATCTCTATGACAGTCTCTTCCGTTACCGTGGGGTGAGGTCCTGAGAACGGACCTTTTAGGTACCTGTCTCCTCGGACCATCCGCCGTCAGGTACCCCAGTGATTCTCAGCCTGTACTGACTCGTTGAAGTGAAAGTGAAAAATGAAAGTACGTAACCTCTTCCTTTACCGGTGGGTGAGGTCACAAGAACGGACCTCTTAGGGTCCCTACTCCCTCGGACCACCCGACGACAGATACCCCAGCGTGTCTCAGCCTGTGCTGACTTCGCTGAGTCGTCGTCGTCGTCTCTACGACAGTGGAGTCAGGGGTAGGGTCCTTCCGGGTCCCGGAACTGTTCGTCTGGGATAAGACTAGTTCCGTTCTGGGTCTGAAGGAATTGTTCCGTTCCCCTCGGAGTGTCTCAGAAAAAAAAAAACATTATGGAACGTCCGATGTCAGTAATAAAATTAAAATAAATAAAAATCAAAATAAAAAACCGACGTGGAGCTCCATACACCTTGGAGAGGTCGATCCCTAACTTGGGTGTCGGGGACGTCACCTTCGGGTCTCAGAATCGGTGACCTGGTGATTTCCTTCAGGTGGAGTGTCTCAGAAAATCCCCACAAAATTCCGATGGACTTCTGGTCGAAGGAGTAGACGAAGTAAAACGAAATCCCTTTGACTCCGTGTCTTGTCCTTTCACTGAACAGGTTTCAGTCCGTCACTTGACTTCGTCCAGTCCTTAGGTCTCCGTCGGGACCCCAACGGACCCTTCTTTTATAAACCAAGTTTACAGTAACGGGGGAGATGGTACTTAGGGTCTAGGAGGAAGGACTGGAGGTCCGTACTGCAGGGGAGTCGGAGGAGAGGGAACCCGGACAGGGTAGTCGGTCCGAAGGGAAGAGAGGGGTGGAGGGGGTGGAGGAGGAAGGGAGGGGGTGGTGGACGTGTCAGACTCCGACGGTCTTACAGGGACCGTCCGAGGTGAGATGACCTCCCGTGCCGGTGGTCCGGGATTGACAGGGAAGGTCCCCTGTAGGGGTGTGACCCAGTGATAGACCTACTGGAACCTGTAAAAAACAAGGTGCGAGGTCGGGAAGACACTGAAGTCCTGGACCTGTTCCACCCCCCGGTACTCTTGGGTAGGGGTACGGTAGAGGGGAACGGTCCGGACCCAACCTCTTTAAATCCGGACCGAGGTTTCGACGACCGGTCCGAAGGACCTTCCGGTGTGACCCCGTCCTTTTGTTTGTGACTGAGACTTCGGTTCATCGGTATCCAGTTTGTGAGAACTGAGTCGTAACACTCGGAGTCAAAGGAGTGGACACTTTCCCCCGTTGTTGGGAAGGTAGGAGTTTCGAGTAAGAGTAAACGACACCCTTTTAGAGGTCCAATATGACCATTTACTTGTTTCACTCTACGTCTTGTCAAATTCTTCACCCTCCACTATAGAATACTAGAATATACAATCGATGACCACCTGTCCTCCGTCCCCTCCTGTGTTCAAAGGAGGTCACGTGGCAGTTTGTTTTAATACCTAAATAAATAAATAAACCGACGTGGTTTAGAATCAACACCGTACAACCTCAGATCAAGGGGGTGATTCCGAGCTTGGACCCGGGATACGAAACCCTCACTCCACAGAATCGGTGACCTGGTGGTCTCTCCAGGGACGTGAAAAATAAAACAAAACTAAAAACTCAGTACACTTATATCATGGTTAATTTTTTCTTTAAATGAAAAAAAAAAATCGTCTAACCCCTTTTATCGTTTGGCATTCTTGTTAGCGAGTATGAAGTTACTGTAGAACCGATTACAGTATAATAACTGTTATACTTCTGGGTACTAGATCCTGGTCTGGGACTCAGAGACTTAGGAACTGGATCTTTCCGGGAACTTAAAATTCGGTTAAAGTAAAACGGTTATCGTTTAATTATCAGTTGTCATGGTTCTTAGTCCTCGAAGGATGTCCGGGTGGTGTCACGGTTTCGTGACAGACTTGTCGTAGAGTAACTTAACCGTAAGACTGAAATACTCCTTCGATAGTACAAGGGTAAGATGTCTGCCCCCTTACCTCGGAATAACGTTAACGTTGGTCCTCCAACATCTTGAACCTATGTGTAGCTCCGAAAAGGTAGAGGTCTTAAAATTCGGGAGGATGCTACCGACAGTTAGAACCGACGTATAATCCTAGTGGACTCTTGAAATTTTTTATGAGTCTCGGTCGTGTGTGAGTGGGGATCTAAGTCAGTGACCTGACACTGTCCTGGACTCGTAGTCATAAAAAATTTCCAAGGTCCACTAAGATTAAGTGGTAGTCCCAACTTAGAGACGAAATACGATCTGTCGAAAAGTTTACCCTTTGGTTCCGGGTCCTCCCTTTACTGGAACGGGTTCCAGTGTATCATCGACCTGGTCTTGATGTTGTCCCGAATGTTACCTATAAAACACTTTTCTTCACTCACCACGGGGTGGGGACCCGTCTGTCTAGAGGTGCCCGTCAACCGAACCATTCACCTTGTTCCAACCTAAAGGTGGAGGTGAACGAGGGAATGGGTCTCTTGGAAACACGTCACTCGGTAGACATGTTGACATGTGTCGTTGACACCGGATTCAGAGTCCCAGGGTTTGTAAAGTTGAGTCACCGGAGGTCCGTCTAGGGACCTCGAGAAGTCTTATTCCTACACCCTCTGGTTCCCACCAAGGACCCTACACTCAAGTAGGGAGTGGACTTATGGTCCTGGACGTGGGAAGTCTGGGTTGTTCTCGACCCGTCCGGGGTAGGTTGAGGATTTCAGTGAAGACGTCTATTTCAGTCCTTGTATGGGCCCTCCCTCCTTGCATGTGTCCTCCTGTCTTTGTCGGCGTCGGATCTTCAGTGTTCGGTGGACCATCTTCCGTCGGACATCCCTCCGGGGAGGATGTGTCTGGCTTCAGGAGGACCGAAAGAAGGACTAGTAAGAGATCTGGTGTGAGAGATATGATGGAGAACCCGGAAAGCCTGTCGTAAAGGGGATTACGGGACGAGAGGTCGGTCTCACCGAAGGTACGGGAAAGTAGGAGTGGGTGGTACAAGAAGTCAAGACCTTCAAAGGAGACGGATCCTACGGTGGAGGAGGTCCTTCGGGAGAGACTGGTGAGGTCGGGTCTCTATCCAGAAGAAAGACGGAGGAAGGTCGGGAGTGTTAGGTATGTGTGTCGGGTGTACACGGAACCCTACCTCGAATAAAATAGTAGTGTGACTGGTGAAAAGTAACTAGTAAATGGTATACGGTCGGGACCTTCCCGTCCCACCGAACCTCTAATCCTCGTGTCTGAGACCTCGGTCTGATGAACCTAACCTTAGGGTCGAAGAATCTTCGACACACTCGAGGCCGTGTACTAAGTCAGAGAGACACGGGACTCAGATATTCTGCCACTAATTTTTGAACCGAAATGTAACGTTTCACCAATACTCCTAACTACTCAATAATGCACGTGCATACACACGATTCAACGAAACCAGTACAGGTTGAGTCGCACTGGGATACCTGACGTCGGTCGGTACGAGGAGTCAGGTACCCGAAGAGGTCTGTTCTTACGACCTCACCCAACGGTACGGGAGGAAGTCCCCGAGAAAGGTTGAGTCCCTGACTTGGACACAGAGCAGACAGAGGACGTAACCGTCCGTCTAAGATATGGTGATCTCGGTGGACCCTTCGGACAATTATGCACTTACGGACGTTTTGTCGAAACATTCGTAACCGGTACCAATAGTAACGCATCTAGGGTGAGGCAAAGTAGGAGTGCTGTTGGAATACTCAATCCATGGTAATAAGGGTTAAATATCCACTCTTTTGACTCTGAGTCGCTTCAGCTCTCTCAGTCCCGTCCCGAGACGTAGAAAAAGACACCGGGTCACGGAAGTCTCTCTCCTACACCGACCCTGTCCAATATTGAAACTTGGAGACCAAACGTCGAGTACTGACGAAGAGTCTCCCGGGTGTCCTGAGACCCGGTCCACTGTGGGAGTAGGGGTGGGAAGGAGGGACTGAGTCTGGAAGGGCCACCGAGAGTCCGCGGTGACACGAATGTCGGTCGGGACCCTCCCTCCCATTTGTCGTTTCTTCCCGGCAAGTCACGGTAAAACAAGCGATTATAGGTCCTATGTAGGGACTCATGGTCTCTCTCGAGGACGGACGGGATCGGATCAACCTCTGGGACCTACTGAAAGACAAGGACCTGCTCAGTGAAAGGATGAACCGGAGGTAGAGGGGTAGACATACTACTCCGACTTGGTCACCAAAAGACTAAGAGTAATAATCGTCGACCGAGATAAAACTCTACTTTATAATTCCTGGTCACAAGCATTTTCCGTCTGTGCCCCACTTCATCCCGGACCCGCGTCTGGGGGAACCGAGGATCCTGTACTCTTGGGTAGACTTTCCGGGGTCCGGCGTAGGAGGATTCCCGAGGGGACCGAGACTGTGACGTCCTAAGATCTTACCGTCGAGTTTCGGCGGCGAAGCGTAGGGACAAACCTTTCGAGAGGGGGAGTGGAACGGGGGGCGGGGGGTGGGGGTCGACGAAAATAGAGACAAACCATTGTGTCGTTTAAACGAGTCCTGGGTCTCGTCCCCCTTGTTCGTCTGACAACTGAGAACTCGTTTTGGATGGGAAACCTCTCGTTCTCCACCGAGACCGACACGCACCCCTCCGACTACCGGAGAACGTATTGGGTCGCCGGAGGACGGGTGGGTCCGGAAAACGAAACGTCCCAATCCCCACTCCGTTTGGCGTTTGAGTACGGGTCAATTAAAAAATTCCGTTTTAGTTGTCCGAGTCGTTACTAATCGCTCGTCCATTCAACCAGAATTAGTACGACTCCTCTTCCTCCTTCCTCCGAAGGTCCCCGGGTTCCTACCCCGAATCAATAGTCAATTGGTGTATTTACAAAGGAAGGTTCGGGTGACCGGAAGTCGGGAGTCGAAGGAGGAGAAGGAGAGCCTTTATAACTCAACTGGTTTTTCAAGTAAACCGAAAAAGGTATTGTAGACTGTCTTTTTGGGTTTACTTGAAAAGACGGGTGGGCTATGAAGGTACCGTAGACTCGCTCACCAGTAGTCAGGAACTCACTAATCTGTCCAGTGGGAGACCCCAGGTATCCTCCGTGACGGTCCCGGGAACTCCTGACATCACTTCGTTTCCCGAGGAGTACCCCGAACACCAGAAGAACAATTCTGACACGAGGGGGGTGGGGTGACGGAGACGTACTCGAACTCGTACTCAGGAGGTAGGAGTCCCGAGTGACTCCCCAGGACCCAGACACAGGGACCAAGCTGCCGACGGTGCGGGGACCCCCGGAGTCAAAGAGGTAGACGGTTTACCCACCCAACCGACTCGGTGGGACAGGTCAGAACTTCAAGACACTGACCGAATTTGGTTGTACCGGACATGAGTCCTGTTCCTCTCACCCTACTCGACACAATCCCCCTCTTTTCTTCGGGTCTTGTCCCTCCCCCGGATGGACCATAGACGACAACCATGGTCGGTCACTGTCTAGGGTCGAGGTCCTTCTCCCGACAGGAGAGTCCACCCTCCGTACTCAGGGACTCCCCACCCGACCCCGACGTCCCTACTGGACTGTCTGGGGTCGACCACGGGGCTCTGGAACTCTCGACGGTTTCCTTCGGCTTTCCGGTGTTGCCCCGGGACGACCGACGGGTCTGACCTCAAACCAGTCACAAACCCCTGGATATAACACTCTTTCAATCCTGAAACAGGTGTTTGACCTTAAACTTTAAAGTTTCCCCGCTTTGACTTCCCGGGATGGGGTCTCACCTCTACCGAGAACCGAAGAAAGGGGGTGCTGAAAACAAGAGACAGAACTATTCAGGGACCAAGGGACGTGGCGAGGGACCCACTACCCACCCCCTCCTCTCCGACCTCTGTCACCCCTGCACTCGTGGGTCCCGTGTACTTCTACGGACCACCGGGACCCCATCGGCCACAGACCTCCTACGGAGACTTGAACGTGTACGTGGTCCTGTCCGAGGAACCGAAGAGTCTGGGGACTGACGAAGTCGTCATTGCACTGCTGCCTTGGTGATCGGTGGTCGCGAGTCTTCAGGCTCCAAGAAAGACCCTCCGTCGTTCCTCATCCACTTTGGGAGTTCGAGACCTCAGTCTGACCCCAAGGTCAATGTCGGGGAGCAGAATGTAGTCCAACCGGAATTCGTTCTCCGAAGTGGAGAAACTCGGAGTCAACACAGACGATGTTGCGCCCTGTCTAGTCGATTCTTCTCACCTTCCCAGAATCGTTGTCCGGATCGCGTCTTAGAAGGACCTTTGTAATAACAGTAACTTTTCTTTTTACGACACCAGGTCTTACCGTCGAGGGAATGGAAGACAGGTGTGGTATCCGAGCTCGTGGGACGGGTGGCGGGGAGGAGGGGTTGGGGACCGACGAGTCCCGTAACGAGAGTTTTACGGGGAGAAAGGGGAAGGACTCCGAGGACGAAGAGGTAGATCCTGTTCCTCACCCTGGAGGTTCACTCGAGATTCCGGACAAAAGGGGACCCTAGACCTTGTACAACTCGACCCCAGACTCTCGGGGCCCTCCGTCACGGTTCTATTTCTTCCCGACGTCTCAACTACCGTTTCTCCGGTCCCAGTCGAGTCCCGGCCCGGTCGACAGGGACCTCAAGCGGACACGTCCCCAGGGCTAAGGTCGACTGACACATCGGTTCCAGTTCCTCAGTCAGGGTCGTCAGTGACGATGACGGGACATACGGATGTGAACCGGTAAAGTACGGGTGCGGTAGGGGGTCCCTTTTCCATGTTCGGCAGACCACGGTTTTTATTCCAACTCTTTCGACCTTGGGCTCCAGCGTCTCAAACCCTTCAACCGTCACGGACTCACAAAACAAAAACAAAAACAAACCGACACGGGTCAGAATCACCACCGTGCACCCTAGAAGCTAGAAGTCACGTCGCGCCGACACCGTCACGGACTGAAAACTGGGTCGAGAAAGACTAAAGTTCCAGGTGTCAGATAAGACATCCCCACCCCAGCCCCACTCCCTTCCTGATTCTTGAAATATCATAATAGGGCAGAGTAGAAGTATTGTTTAAAGTTCAAACCGGGTAAAATATCCTCCTCTTTGACTCCGAACCTTTATTACTGAACGGGTTCTGGTGTCTCAACCACCTAGAATCTCCACCGGTCAACAAATATACTCCCTACACGTAGATCTTCTATAACAAACCCTAGTTGATTCCTACCCCAAGGGACCATCGAGTCGACCATTTCTTAGATGGACGTTACGCCCTCTGAGGCCAAGCTAAAGACCCAGCTCCTCTAGGTGACCTCTTTCCTATCCGATGGGTGAGGTCATAAGAACCCGAAGGGACCATCGAGTCGACCATTTCTTAGACGGACGTTACACCCTCTGGACCCAAGTTAGGGACCGAACCCTTCTAGAGGACCTCTCCCCTTACCGATGGGTGAGGTCATAAGACCAGACCTCTTAAGGTACCCGACATATCAGGTACCCCAGTGTTTCTGAGCCTGTACTGACTCACTGAAAGTGAAAGTGGAAAAGTTCCTACCCCACTTAGCACACACATTATCTAATGCGTTTAAGGTCAAGTACCCACCCATCTAAATGAATACACCATCCAGCACTAACCACCCTGTACCTACCCATACTTTAGTAAAAGACCTTACATAGAGTATCCGTCACCTAGTGGACACAACACACAAACCATTTCGTAGACACAGGGACACATACTTCATTGAATCCCACAGGTCCGACGGGTGGACCTTCAAGAACGCACACCGTACCGACTGAGATAACTAATATCTGAAATAAATTAAATTAGATTTAACGACAGATAGCTCTAGTTTCTAAACAATAAAAATAATGCCTAATTTGAAACTGTAAGTCACTAGGGTCGGATGAAAACCTTTATCCCTTGACGAGGGGAATCCGACCTACTCTGTGGGACACATATCCAAACACTCTCCTCATCGACACACACCAGACACAGTCTCCACAGTCTGTCCACTGTTCTGGGCCTTGGTCGGGATCCATCGGGGAGGGTCCTTACAGGGAGGAAGAGGAGGTGTAAATAGGGAATCAACCCAGAGGACGGGTTCCGAGAACCTTGGTCCGAGTCTACAGGAACCTCCTTGTACCCTCCTTAGGTGGTCTTCGACTTCAGAAAAGGTAGTCGGGAAAATCTTAGAGACAGGGAAGAAGGGAGGGAGTTCCAGAACATGAATGGTTGTTTGTTGACCCGGTCGTAGAAGTGGGGTGAAATGTCTACCCTTTTAACTCCGGGAATCTCTCTGTACTAAATTCGTTTCAATAGGGTTATCACTGTCTCGATCAGGCATTTAGTGGTCCGAGACGGTAGTTACCCTAAGAGGTCCGTTCTTATGACCTCACCCAACAGTAAGGGAAAAGGTCCCCTAGAAAGGGTGTGTGCCTAGCTTGGGTCCAGAGGGTGTACCGTCCGTCTAAGAAATGACAGACTCCGTGGTTCCTTCGGGATTTAGAGCAGAGGATTACGGTTTAGGTCGGAGAGAAGAGGCCTTGTTAACGACGGGGGTTGAAGGGTGGGATTAATAGATTTGGGGTCCCCCTTTTACCTCCCTCCTCTTGTTCCGAATGTGTTCGGGCTTTTTCCCGAAGATTATCAACCTTCTTACACTCCTCCTACGAAGATGTGTGGGGAGTTTGCGTTCGGCGGAGAGGGAGGTTACACGGGTAAGTAAGTAAGTGAGTGGAAAAGTGAGCACGCCCGGAAACGAGTGATCAGGTGGTAAAGTGAGACTAAGGAAAGTCAGAAAGTCATTAAGTGGGTGAGTCAAGTGAGCAAGCACATACTTACGTGGGACAGACATTAAGTGGGTGAGAAAAAAGAAAAGTACAACTAAATCGACGCACCCCAGAATCACCGTAGTCCGTCCTAGAAAACAAAACCACGGACCTGAGAGAGTAATACCGTGAGGCCGAGTCGTCAAATCCACGTCCGAATCAACAAAGCTTCGTATACCCTAAAATCACGGGGTTCGCCCCGAACCCGGACTCAGAGGACGAAACGTTCCACCTAAAAATTGGTGACCTGGTGGTCCCTTCAGGGAGTGGGTGAGCAATTAAGTGAGGAAGTAATTAAGTGGGTGGGTGAGTGAGTAATTACGGGAGAAAGTGATTAAGTGGGGGTGAAACGGGAATAGTGGTTTAGGGGGACGGACCGGGAAGGACGGTTGTTTCCTCCTGTTCGAGGGTCCGGAGGTCTTAGCATCCAGGAAGAGGGGTCTGGACGTGAAAGGTGGAGATGGAGCTCTGGAATAGACGGGTCGATCTAGCCCTCGAGAACAGGGACAGACACATCGCCCGTCACTCCCGATCTCCCCTACTCTTCTTTTTGCAATCGGCACTTAACTTCCGGTGTTCTAATCGTCCCGGGTCAGGGTTTGTTTTTACGTCCGGGGAACGAGTCTTATCGGCTCGTACTTTCGTTTGTGTCCTCGCACTCTCCCCTCGAGGAAACGGGGTCTCACGTGACGAGCCCACCGAACGGGCGCTTGGGGCGAGACCTCCCTCCTCTCTTTGTTCCCTCTAAGCTTTCCCCCCGGTTCTCCCACCCCCACCTCCCTTTACCTATGAACGAACCACAAAAGGATTGCGGTTGAGTAAATTATGAGTCTGGTGGGAAACTTCAACTAACACGTAAAAAGATCTTCTCCTTTGACTCCGAGTCTCTCCTCTTAGTAAATGGGTCTCAGTACTAATCATCCACCATCCGAGGACTTACAATTAGGCCCAGATTCCCCGATATTCGGAGGGAAGAAGGGACCCCCCACCCCCTCCGTGCCCCACCTCCCCCCCCTCGACCTCCTCCACTGTTCCTTTCCCCACTATCTTAGACAGACCCGGACTCGTGGACCCGCGACGCCCCCGACCACCACCGGTCTCACACCAGGACCCCTCGTCCCCTCCCCTGGATCTGTCCTCAGACCCGGAGAGTCAGGAAGGACGGGGATCCCTTCCGTTCTTTGACCTTCCCCGGAGGATCTTGCTCCTAGATCTTTGGACCAAACACCCCGGACCCTGGCTGCGAAGACTAAGTACTCGGTACTCTGCCGCAATAGAGATATTCTCCCAACTTCAGTTACTAAACCCTTCAAGGACTCAATCCCGCAGAACCTTCACCCGACAGTCACGGACCCCCGCGCACACTCGTACAGTCATAGTCGTACTGAACCCCACTGTCACTGAGTCTTCCACCGACTCAGTCCCAGGTCACTCACGACCTCTTCGTCGTACACAGGCAGCAGAGTGTCCTGACCATTGTGCCATAACCCCACAATCCCGGGGGGTAGACAACATTCTCGTGGGGCCACAGTCGGTCTTTGGTTGTCTGTCGGTTTAGGGGCCCCGGGGCGGGTCGGTCAGGTGGTCCCCCCTCGGCTAATTGGTAATTGGGGGTGGGGAGGGGTCGTCTCGGAGGTGGGGACGCGTCTCCGATCCGGGTCTGAGGGCCGTCTGGGAGGGTCTCCTGCCAAACTTTGCGTCCTTCCGTCTCTCCCGCCGACCCTCCTCCGCCACCCTCCCGCCTCGCGTCTCCGGTCCCGAGTCGGGTCTCGGAAGCCCCACCCGTAGGACCCGTCCCGTCCGCCGGCTCCGCCCCTCTCCCTCCTACGCGGAGAGGTTTTGGGAGCAGCTGTACCTGTACCGGCTGATGTCACGGCGCGACCTGGGTCGGATGTGGTGGGACCTCAAACTCTTACACGTCCACAACTGCTACCCGTTACCATCCACCCCCGTCCACACGGGTCCACACGGTCCACCCCCGTCCACATGGGTCCATGGCCTCGCTCAGACTGCGTGACCCAAACCCCGACCCCCCTGTCGCCATCGACTCGTGCCACCAGGGCAGTCACTCCCGTGCCCACAACGGTCCACTTCAGTTACAAGGGTCCATGTCACTGGTCTTCGGAAGCCCCACCACCGTCCCCCCACCAGACGGTCCCGGTAGACGTCGTTTTCATCCGGGACCCACAAGGACGGTCCGGAAGCACCAGGGACACTGGTTTCGACAGCGACACGTCGTACAGTGGCCCTCGCCCCTGAAGTACCACTCGCAGGAGAGCCGTAGGTCGGGGTCAGTAACCCGGGTCGTACTGGAGACGAACTTGGGGAACCCGGCTCCAGGTCTCTCTACCTTTCCAATACAGGGCAGGGGCCTCTGCCACCTACCTCTGTACTGACACAAAGTCCCACAGAAACCCTGAAAGGACCCCACTTGCGGGGCGAATCTCTTTTACCTCAAGAGTCCCTCCAAAACGATTTACTCTGCCCCTAGCCGTCACGTGTACGCGTGCGCGTAACGCACAAACACACACACATACACGTGTGTGTGTGTTCGAGTGACCACACGCTAACATTGGAGGGCAACCGTACCCACGAACTTAAAGGTACATGTGTGCACCCGTTCGCCACCTGAAACAACGTTTACATACAGACGTCGTTGGGTAAACGTACAAACACAAGTGACCAGACACACACGTGCACAAGACGTAGACAAAGATCAACGTAAAGAAGAGACTCACCCAGGCACAAACAACAATAGAGATCCCTATAGACACAAATAGAACGAATACAGGTATTCACCGTTACTCACACACATGTCATTCGCCGTTACTCACACATATGCCATTCGTCACTACTCACACACATACGCACAGGTACTGCAAACGTGCATACTCGAGACCTGCACCTAACCAAACACACAGGACCCAAAGGACCTGTATATAGGTCAAACCCGTAGGACAGAGCACGGGGATAAACATGGACGAACACTTGCACACGTGTGGGGGCAGGACCCCCCAGTCGAGAGAAGTCGCGAGTACACTATACGGCAACGGTAAGTGTGTGCGCTCAGTGTAGTCGTTGTGCAGGTAGACAGAGTCTGGTCTAACGCAACGGACACACAGAGGGGTCCAAACATGTAGGCGAGGGCAATAGTGACTCTCGTGTAGAGGAGGTGTTCCTCCACCCCCTTCCCTCCTCCGAACCTTCGGTCCTGCGCCCCTGGACTGGTCAGCGTTCGGTCGGACTCCTCCCCCCGTCGGGTGGACGGAAGGAAGGTACCGAGACGTCGAAATCGGTTCGAGACATCGTGAACCCAGTCGAGTCGAGTCGGTCTCCCTCCATAAGCGGGACGGGCACCAGTCACCCGCACTACATACCAGCGAGAGTGGTAAACGAGCGGAGGGGGACGGTAAGTGAGTGACACACTGGAACCCGTACAGTGGAGGGGAGAGGACCGAGGAAGACGTCTTACCCGAATCAGTGAGGTCCGGACGACCGAAAGTCCTCACAGGTCCCTAGTGTACTCCCTCGACTCCCCTTTTGTACATCCTGTGTCATTTGTCTTTCGACGACGTGAGCCACCCCACACACACTGGGGTCTCTCTGTCGCACGCTCTGTGGCTGGTGGCAGATCGGGACCTGACGGGGTAGTGGGGAAGTCTCACCCACGGAGGTCGAGGGTCCTTCACACACAGGGGCTCCGTCCCCGATTCGAGGAATGTCCTACAGGATTTCTGTCTTGTCGAGATCGAGACCTCGGTCTTTCTAGTCCCGAGGTTAAGACCGCAGGTAGGAAGGATGGTCACATTTGAATACTTCGGTAAAAGGAGAGACTCGGAGTTAAAAGAGTAGACATTTTACCCTTATTTAGTATCACGGACGGAGGGTCCCGATTGGGCTCCTAGGGTACACTATTCCGTGGACTCCCGAATCGTGACCTTTGACCAGGACACGGGAGGTACTCAGTCCAGTCCTTGAGACTCGTAGAAATTCTTCCCAGATGTAAGGCGTAACCTCAAACTTCACCCGGTCTTTAAACCCCACTACAAAACGTATACACGACCCAACCATCGAGTTTCCAAGATTCGAGGGATGGGTGTAGGGTAGGGACTAAGTCTTCCTGGTCCCCCAGGAACAAATAGTCTCCGAGGTCGTCTGTGCGGTTGTCCTGTCGTGGCCGGTCTAGTCGTGGTCGGACGTACGGACCTGGCATTTAGGCTGAGGAGATGAATCGTCGTCGCACTAGAGACCCGTCCAGGACAGGAAAGACTCGAAACTACAAGAGTGGACCTCTTACCCGTGGTAGGGGACTGGGACCCCTCATCCTACTCGATGAACCGTCGTGGGTCGAATAGGACGGGTCCTACACACTCGGGAAGGGGGTCAGAGGCGGACTCAACATCCCAGTCGAGAGGACCACCAACCTCCTCCGTTCCGACCTCCTCTTTCCCGTGGTTACGTCGAATTGTTAATAGGAGTAGAGGTCCTTATTAAGTGGTTCACCTCCCCCGGCACGAGGACCCGTGGGAGTCTCCGCTGCTCTACAAGTCGGTCCTGTACTGTCTTTACTCTATACCGTCACACAGGCGAACACGTGCCTCCGACCTTTAGTAGACGAGGGTCTCAGCAGAAAACGTCTTTTCAAAAATAAAATGTTTGTGACTATATCACGAAGAATGGACGGTTCGTGAAGTGTGTATAACTAAGTGACTTGGAAGTATTGTCGGGATCTCTAATAATACACGGGGTAAAGTGTTCGTCTCTTCCGTTACCGTTGGGTGAGGGACCTCTTAGGGTCCCTGCCCCCTCGGAACACCCGACGGCAGATACCCCCAGTGTGTCTCAGTCTGTGCTGACTTCGCTGAATCGTCGTTGTCGTAAAGTGTTCACTCCTTTACTTCCGCGACTCTTTATGTAATTACACCGGTTCCAGGGTACCGATTCTTCACCCGTCCGAGCCTAAATTTGACCCGTCTTCCCGATCTCTCTAATACGAGAATTGGTGTCGTGATATAGGGACAGGTCACGAATCGATCTACAAGGGATCCTCGGGTTCTAGCCTAAGTCCCACTTTTGTGTACACACACACACACACACACACACACATACTGAAACACACCACACACAGACGTTCGTAAAAGGACCCCTCTACCAAGTGTCACAGTAGAAGAGATTCTCCAGATAGGAGCCACCTTCTCAACGAATACTTTTACTCCCAAGTCAACGCCTTTATATTCTATTTTAACTTTTGCTGACTTGGTCAGTTGGACGGTAGAAAACGTTAATCCCTTTGACTTCGTTCCTTTTCCTTGAAAGGGTTCCAGTGTCTGCTGAATTCTCCGTCGTGATCAGTGGTTCTGGTGTCGGTAGATGGAGAATAGGGGGAGGAGTGTATCTAAGTCGTCCACGAAAAACCAAAAAAAAATGGGGTGCCACACACCCTTAGAATGAAGGGACTGGTCCTGAGTTTGGGTGAGTGGAACGTGACCTGCACGTCTCAGAATTGGTGACCTGGTGGTCCCTTCAGGGTCACGTCATCGAAAACGACACCCCACGGGTATAGGAACGATGCTAGGAGGGTCCTCCCGTTTGCTCGGTGACAGGAACTACATACAGAAGGACAAAGGACCGTCTTAAACGTTCCGGGGACTCATGGTTCGACTCTGAGTGGGTCGGAACCAGTGAGTCATTCTTTATCCTGAACCAAGACCTCTACTACCCCCTTATAAATGGGGAGAGTATCGGGGGAGACGGGTCGGTTAGTCCCAGGTATTGACAACCTGCGTAGGATCCTCTGTCGGTCAAAGAAGTAAGGAAGGGTCTCTTTCGACTCCGATCGCTAGCGGTGGTACCCCTCCTCGTCTGGGAGCAATTGTTGAGATGCTTCAGTCACAGTGTTGGTAGGGATTCAATACCTACGTCTTACCCTCAAGGTTTTGTCGTTCCTTGAACGGGTTCAAGAAACTCCCCCCAGTCATCGTGGACCTAGATCGACTCCGACTTCGAGACCTTTCTAGGGATGTTCCGAGTGTAGGAAAAGACTTATATTTGGTGGTCCTGTCGTCCCGGAGACTCTCCACTGAAGGACGGGGTGGACTCAGGAGTGAGAAACGAAAAGGCCACGTCTGTGTAGGGGTAGTCTCCCACGGTTGGAGTTACGTGGGTTGTCGGACCCACAGTCGCGGGACACGCGGTAGACGCCCCTGGCCCGGTGCCCGTTCGTGATGCCACGGAGCTCGACACTGCCGACGTTCCCGAAGAAGGCCTCTTCGCACTCCTTCTTGGTGTACATGAGGACGTCCACTCCTCGGAGCTAAAGAGGTAGACCCTTTACCCACGTGAACCCGACTACGAGGGGACCCCAGACAGAAGAGGGACTCATCCAGAGCCTCGGTAGACGGGAAGTTCCGGAAGTTCGGAGACTAAAGAAGTGGGAACGTCTAGTCTACCCTCACAGATAAGATCAGTAGGGAAATAACTTGTGAATAATACACGACCCGTGGTATGATTCAAAAACGGACATAATTGACGAGGGCCTTCGAGTAGTACTAAAAAGGGTAAATCGTTTACCCCTGGAGACTCCGAATTCTAGTTCAGAGGAGACTTTGGTGTCTCCTACTCCGGGTAGGGGGTTGGACCGTGAAAAAGACACCACTTATCCCCCAACCGCGGTCCGGAAAGGTGGAGAGAGTTCCGGAACCTCTCAGCAGGAAGTCTTCGTAGATGGGACGACCCATTGTTGTTATTATTTTATTATCGAAGACATCAATGTTCGAGAATGATACTTGTCTGTGACGTGACTCGGGGTAAACCCATTAATAGAGTAAAAGTGGACAGTTGTGGGGAGACGTCTCCAATGATAATAATAGAGTAAAATATCTACTCCTTCGACACCGAACCTCTCCTGACCCTTAAACGGGTTCCAGTGGGTCGAACTTAGTTGCCGTCTCGGACCCCAACTGTCCCGTGGTGGGTCTTGGTGCCACCGCGGACGGACGGAGATGAGGTATACGGGAAGGTCTTTCACCGAAATACACCTGGTTCATGACTTTGACTAAGTGTCGGTCATCGGGCAAGACCCGAGACCCGAAAATTATTCTATGCACCCTTTATCGTCACGGAAGATGAGTATCGACTCACTAGACTCCGGTGCACAGACGAGAGACTCGGAGTCAAAGGAGTACAAATCCCCCTGTCCCAACCCGAGAGTCTCTCAGGCGTCCCGGAAAGGTCGAGGACCAACCAATCGACCTCCTGAGGACCCTACCTTCCAAACTCGTTCCTCGGACCTCCAGTTGGTCTACCGGTCCTAGGATCAACTCGGGACCCCCCTCCTCCCGACAGGAAAGAAGGAGGTTGGTGGGGTTCGGGAGGGGTCCAAATCGGCCGTCACGCACCACCTGTTTCTGTTCTCCTTGGTCACGGCAATAACGTCCGAGTTCTTCACGAAGGCCCGACCGTACTTCTTCCTTCCACTCGGAGCCGGGGACGGACGGTGGAGGGACGGGGTGGGTACGGGTGTTCGAGGACTGCCGGTAAATGTTGACACCGGTGTTGAAATACTGAGCCACTGTCCGGGGTCCCACTGACCGATTACCGACTCTCCTCCCTCCCGGACTTCTAGACTGGTATCCCTCCCCGACCCGAACCAGAACTCTTTCTAAGGCTCTCTATTCGAGGATGAAAGTCGATGAGCCCAAGGGTCGCGGTGGTGGAGACGGACGGAAGCGGTGGCGTTCCGTCGGTCCAACCCACAAAAAAGAAAAAAAAAAAATTGCACTAAAATAAAAGAGCAAAAAACCGGCGTGAGGAACCGTACACCTTAGAATCAAGGAACTGGTCCCTAACTTGGGTGTGGGGAACGTCACCTCTGTGTTTCAGAATTGGTGACCTGGTGGAGTCTTCAGGGACCCACAAAAACAAAGTATATGATAAAGTTCGTAGTCCTTTTTGCATCTCTTACCCTACTACTTGAAGGTACCGGGGTGCTGATCTGAGTCGTATACACTTGTCCTTACCCCGCCCCGAGACAGAGGGTAGAAGGACAAGGCCCCAGTCCACGGGGTCAAGGAATCAGAAGCAAGAACCCCTAGTCTACTACGTCGCAGGAGTCCGAGGTCTCTTTCCCTTGTTCCGCGGTTCTGAGCAGGACCCACCCCCTCCGACCCTCACGACCCCGTGTCGTAAATAATTCCATAGAGGACGGTTGTCTTCGACCCGAAAAGATGGACGGACCCGAAAGGGTGTTAAGTATCAAGAAAAGTAATAGTACTGTCGGGACGCCCCGTGACAATAGTGGGGACGAAAAGTGTCTGCTCCCTTGACTCCGGGTCTTACCCAGTTGTTGAACGGGTTCCGGGGAGGTTCAACCAGCTTCGTTTGAGGCTCCAACTTGGGGTTCGAAACCAGAACTCGAGTTACGCCAAACCTACTATGGAGCTACGACGGACGATACGGGAGGTCTGAGATCCTTGCAAACTTTCAAAAGATCGGGTTCGAGTCCTTTGTTTATAGAAAATTGACGAAGAGACTCATTGAACTCAGGTAAAAGTTTAGAGAGACAGAGGAAGAGACGAGTTGCGTGGAAAGGGTCGGGACTCTGACCGAGGGTCTGGAAGTGAAGGTCGGGCGTCGACGCCGTGTGATTGGTTTTGGGAACCAGATCAAGACGTGTTTGTGTGTGGACGAGGTGGGATGGGGGTCGTCCTAGGACCCTGCGTCGGAAGAGGACCGGTTGACCCTTCCCCCCCTCGAACCGAAACCGTCAGAGGGAAGGCACTGAGACGGAGACTCGGGGACAAAGAGACGGGCGGAGGACCCTTTATAAGAGACCCGGAGTAGGGGTATCCTGAGACTCTCAAATACCGAGGACGACACTTTGGACCCGATACTGGGAGTCCTTGTGTGGCACTACGAGTGTTGTGGTGTTAAGAGAGTAGACCTGGAGTCACCAAGAGTTCTCGTTCCTCTTGGAAAAAGTTTCCCGTCTACGGGGGTCGAGGGGGGGTGGGTCAAAAGTCACCCTAGTGTGACGAGAGTGGAACTTGAACTCGTGTTGAAACAGTTTACTCTTTACAATACTTACTCCCTGAAAGGACCGACAGATCACCAATCCTAAGACACGAAGGTGACGTCCTTCGCTCCCAAGTTAGGGAGGAGTCCGTTGATGATAGGGTGTAAGCTGTCCGGTACCGGTGGTTTGTTTCTTTTGTTTATTCATTTTCTTTACGGTACTCACCCTTATACTCCGTACACACTTGTCGATCCCCGAAAGGACCACGGAGTCACCATTTCACAGACGGACATTACGTCTTCTGCGTCCTCTGGGCCCAAGATAGGGACCCAACCCTTCTAGGGAACCTCCTCCCGTACCGCTGGATAAGGTCATAAGAACGAACCTCTTAGGGTACCTGTCTCCGCGGACTGCTCGAATATCGGGTACCCCAGTGTTTCAACCTGTGCTGACTTCGTTGACTAGTACGTGTGCACTTATCGATCTAAGTTCCTTTTCTAACTCTCGATGTCAGATTCTCGGCTTGTCAAATCCCAAGATTCTCGGTCACAAAGATAGTCGAGCTGTCGGATTCTAAAATACAAACTCTCTCATTTAGGTTCGGAACACTGTCCGCCCTCCCTCTTTCCGACCGTCGAGTGGACTCGCCTGCCGATGGAAGGATCCAACATCCATCGGACAAGGACGTAGAGTGACCAGAAATATCCACAGAGAATAATTTGTGAGTCTCAGTGAAAGTACACACAATGAAGTCACTTCAAAGACGGGGTAGACCCGAAGTCACAAGTGTAGACATTTTAGTGTCCCCACCTATTACTTGGGAAGGTCGAGACACTCAGAACGATATACGGGTGACTAGATGGACACCTTCGTGTGTGCCGGGTGGTCCTGAACACACAGACAAGGGACCAGGAGGGTGACCTGACGGTGTCTCTGCCGTCCGGGGCTCCTCCCTCTCAGGGGTCGGCAAGATGGAACCGACTCGGAACTTTTGTCGGTCAACGAAGAATAGAACCTCTTCCACCGTAATACGGTCCTCCTCTCCTCCTAGCCGATTACCGTCCACGCACACCCGATATCATTTCCGACCACCAACAAACGTACGAACCCAATCGGTCTTCTAGGACTGTGTACGCCACCCGAGTCGACGAAACTCTTGTGCCGGTCCCATCGTTTCACAAGGTGACGGTGACACCAGTTCAAGACCCTTCATTCCCGTACTGATCGAGAACAGCAATAACAAGTAAACAATTCAGTACATGTTGAGAAACACTGGGGTACCTAACGTTGTACGATCCGAAGGGACAGGAAGTGACAGAGGACTTCAAAGGAGTTTGAGTACAGGTAACTCAATCACTACGGTAGGTTGGTAGAGTAGGAGACATTAGGGGAAGAGGAAGACGGGAGTCAGAAAGGGTCGTAGTCCCAGAGAAGGTTACTCAGTCGAGAAGTGTAGTCCACCGGTTTCATAACCTTGAAGTCATAGTCAGGAAGGTTACTTATAAGTCTCAACTAAAGGAAATCCTAACTGACTAAACTGATCGAGATGGATTCAGAATATCAGGGTTATGGGGAGGAACCGAACCACCCTCCAAGAGTCTCGGTTCTCTTTAAGAGTTACCTTCGGGGTCCCTGACCCTCTCAACCCTGGTCAAAAATAAAGGGAAGGAGCTACCGGAATCCTCTTAGATCTTTACTCTTGAGGTTTCAACAGGTACTCCTGTCGTTTCGTACCTAACATTTACATCGTGAGTATCTGGTGAACCCACATATCCTCCAGTAGTTTAGAAAGGTGAAATGTCTACCCCTTCAACTCTGGTCTCTCCACTATACTAACCCAGTTCCAGTTCCCGTCTCCTTCAGTCCTGATCTGGTGTCCGAGGGGTCTTGACTCGTCTGTGGTTTAAGGGACCTACTCTTGATCCTGACTACCGGAACCCTCCGTGGACCTAAACCAGTTCAGAAGACTTTGAAGGAGAGTTGGTGTCTCTTCCCGAGACTTAGAGTTTCAGAACATTCAAACCGGTCTCCTATAAGGTACCACTAGTTCACCCAATTTCTTGCCTCTGAGACCCTTCTTTACACCCCCGGTCACCCAGGTTACCGTCCAGGGTCTAAGAAAGGATATTTGGATGTGGAGGGACTCGGACTCGACAGTCTGGGTCCTGTTTACAGACTACGGACCGAAATCTTTAAGTCGGGTCCTTCGTCCCGGTCCCTACGTCCTCCATGTTCGACCGCCATCCGGTCCCCGGGTGCCTACCCGGGATGGACCCTAGGGGCCGGGTCGGGGGGAAGGGTGTGGGGGTGAGTCCCCAAGAGAGCCTTCTGTCCGAGCAGGAGAGGCGGAGACGGACCCGGTCAATTATAAGTTATCTTCAATGTAATCCAGGGGCTGGGACGATTATGACTCGTTTGTAAACCTTTTGTAGTAAGGCACTGACTCGAGCGCGGCCCGTGACTATTGCGGTCGGATTGGAACTCCTCGGGTTAGGGGTCGACGACTGTCGTCGGGAAAAGAATCCGGACGGCGGTGAACCGCGGGACCACCCACGCCCGACCGTCGGCACCCTCCCCACAGCGTCCGCCCCACCCTGGACTCCTCCCCTCGTGACAACCTTCGACCGGGGGGCAGGTCCCACCACCCAGACTCTTCTCCTCAAAAGAATTGAACCCTGGAGACAATGTAGAGTGATTGAGACCCAAGGGAAATGTGTTAGACCGAAAAAAAAAAAAAAAAACACCGGTATGGTGCACCGAACACCCTAGAAATCAAGGGACTGGTCCCTAGCTTGACTGCGGGGGACGTAACCTTGACGTCAGAATCGGTGACCTGAAGGTCCTTTCAGGATGTCGACCGAAGGGAAGAGACTAAAGTTGTTACAAACTTTAGTTCTCTCTCGACTTCTCCCCTTACAGTTACAAGGTAACTCTTTACCCCACATCTAACGTGGGCTCTTAGTTTCGACCAGAGGGGACGTGGAAGAAAGCCGGTGAGTCACCTATAAATAACTCGTGGGTGGCGCACGGTCCGAGACAAGATCAACGACCCCGATGTCGTCACCTACTTTCCCTTCTATGAGACCGAAAGACCTCGAAAGAAAGAGAATCTCTCACTTCTTTCCTGTGTCTGTTCATGGTTCTTCTTTTTATTTTGTCCTCTTTCACCGTCTTGGACGTCCTCCCTATAGGGGTGATCTGTCCCACCAGTCTCTCCCACAAAGACTCTCCACAATGCACGTTCCTCTGCACTCGTTTGCCTCTCCTTCTTCGACTCAACACCCCCTACCCCACACTCATCCTCCTCTCAAGGTCCGTCACCCTTGTCGTCACCACTTCTGAAACTACCTCTCACCGACTCACTCAGGGTCCTTGCCGACCCTCCGTCCAAACTATCTCATTTTTCACTCTACCCCCTCTATCCTGGTGACACTCTTTCCCACTGGACTGAGGTCCATACTATCCCTCCAGGACCCAAAGGCGACACCTCCCTACACTGGGCTCAGCCCAAAGTCCCCTAGGGAAACAGAAGGCTCTCCACGTGTCTGACGTCCCCATTCCGACCTTTGTTTCGCCGGTCTCTCCTCCCAGACCTGAAGGGGTCCTGGGTCGGGTCTCACCTTCGACGTCCACCCAAACGTGTCTAATGACTGTCTTAAACCTCATACACACACCACCACCCCACCACCACCCGTCCACTCTCTTTCCCTGTATATCGCTCCGGGGGTCCGAGCCTCCTTCTTATTTCGACGGACAAGGACTCTACCCTTTCTGGCTCTCCTCGCCCAGACCCTTTCTTTTCGGGCATCTACCCCTTTGACTCCGGGTCTCTCTCCCACACCGGGGGTGGTCGCGTGCCTCTGACTCGTCGCTTAGGGTGGTCCTTGGGTCCAGAGGACATCGGAAAAGGAGGGAAGAATGTCGAAGTTGTTTCCGGAGGGTCCAAGGCTCCCGGACAGTCCCACCGTCTTCCTGGTCGGGTGTAGAATCCGGTTCTGACTGGGTTCACCTCTTCGTTCCCCCACACCCCGGGTCCACCTGTCTCCGGGGCCTAGAGACTCAAGGACCCTGCCCTCGGGGCACCACCCCGTCCTCCCTCGGTCTCGAAAGTGCTCGACAGAGACTCTTCCAATCGGATCTCGTGTACACGAAGGATGACCATGTCTGGGGTCCCGTCCACCCCGGAGGTCTGGGGGAACAGGTCCGAAGACGGAGACATGAGTCCTCAGGAACCCGGTAGAGGTAGTGGGTCTCGTTAAGTAAAACGAACAGAATAGGTGAACGTGGACCTTTCCTTCCCTGGGAAAAGATTTGTGTCGAACTGTCGGACAGTAACTCTGTCTAGAGGACGAGTTTTAAATTCTGGACGGACTTCAGGAGACGGTTCAGTAGTGTCGGAACGTACGGAGGGTACTGCCCATCTAGTGAGGAGTTCGGTGGGACAAAAGACTTCTCGTCATCACCGTGACCCTTCCAAGAGGGTGTTCGACCCGCTCCTCGGTAACCGGGGGTAGGGGTGTGTGACTGGACCCGAGACCGGACCTGTGAGAGGGAGGCGGGGGTTGAGGGTGGAGGTTCACACAAGGGAAACAAGGACCTGTCGGGAGGTCCAAGTGGAGAGAGGGGAACAGGAAGTCGGTGGGGAGGACGGTACCCTGGGGAGAGGAGGGAGAGTGGAGGAAGACGGAGGAGTGTCGACATGTCTTACTTGCCCTGGCCTAGTCGTGAGCGGCCAGGTCGATGCTCCTGTCGTCGGACGGGAGGTAGTTGCGCGAGGACGTCCGACTCCAGGACAGGGTCGTCCATGGTCCCCTCGGAGGGGGTGGGTGGACCCGGGGGGAGTAGGATTTCTCCTTAGAGTTGAGGTGGGGAAAGGAAGGGTGGACCCGGAATCTCGTCGTCTGCCTTCACGGGAGCCTGTAGTGCTTCCCTTTGACTCAGGTCCCAGTGTGTCGGGTAAATCATCGTTTCTGAGTTTGGGACCACAGAGTCTGCCATTTCTTAGACGGATGTCAACGGACCCAAGGTAGGGACTCAACCTAGGGGACCTCCTAGCCTACCGTTGGGTGAGGTCACAAGAACGGACCTCTTAAGGGTACCTCTCTCCTCGGACCACCCGATGTCAGGTCCCCCAACGTCTGTCGGCTCACGTTGACTCACTGATTCGTGTCGTATTTGGTGACGACCGTGGATCGCCGGGACACCCCGGACGTGTTCCTCAGAGACACGAGTGGCTCCCAGACTCTAACCGAATCGGGGTTCTCTTTTCTCCTCGCCTGTGACATCGCGTGACCCCGAGTCGGTCGGGGGGAACGACACACTGGAATCCGCTCAACGTCATGGAGAGACCCGTCACCATAGACGTGGAAGGCTACTCCTACCCCTGAAAACGGGACGAAGAGCCCACAAAATCCGAAGTTTCCTCGACCACCTTCTCCTCCATCCCCCTTTCGCCGTCTACTTCCGGGTCTCTCTCGGCAGAAGGGGGTATTGACGGAGGAACCGTAGGAGGGAAAGGTCAAAGGGGTGTCGAAGGAAGTCTCGACTCTTCCGTGGGTGTCAGGTCGAGGAGAAAGGGTCCGTCCCTTCGAGAGACCACCCCCACCCCCGAAACACGTCCCCTGTCTCATATACCTCCCCCCGGGGACGGTGGGGTCGTAAAAGGAAGCGGAGGGGATCTAGTGGAGGGGACAGAGGCCTTAGTTACCGCTGTAAGCCCGCTTCTTCTAGCGGTCGTAGCGCCTACACACACTCAGGTACTTTCTCGTCGACGACCACGAGCAGCTCACCCGGTTCATGTAGGGTCGGAAGACACTCGAGGGAGACCTGCTGGTCCACTCCCACCTGTGCCAGACGCCCACCAGGCCCGGGACCCATCCACCCAGGACGACGGGCGGGGGGAGGGGGACCTATACCGGAACCTGACTAAGTTAAATAAAGTGTTTGTGTATCACGAGTACACACGTACCTCGACAAATTTAGTGAAATGTTTATAATCGAGTAAATTAGGAAGGCTGTTGGGATCCATTCCATTCACGATAATACTGGTAGTATATCCTCTCCTTTGACCCCTGTGTCTTTCCAACTTATTAAACGAGTTCCAGTGTGTCGATCATAGGTTGTGTCCGCCACGATCTTGTTCGTCCGTCCGAAGTTTCAGGTCCGGGTGTCGGTGACTGACGTGACGACATAGGCTGTCGAGAGGGTCCATCCTACACCCATCCCCGAGTCCCCGTCCCGGATTCGGAACCGAGATTCTTTCGAAGAGAGACACTAGAACCTGTTTAATGAAGGAGAGGAACTCGGAGGCAAAAGAGTAGACATTTCATACTTAGCATTATAGGGGAAGTCTTTCGACAACCCTCCTACCTCTTGTAATGGGAAACTTTTCGCAGTCACCACATTGCCCTGTGGATGTGTCAGGACCGGAGGGATTTACAGTCAAAGAAGGAACATAGGGTGGTTCTACCTAAAAGTAAGTCGTTAAAATAAAGGGTTTGATGGAAGAAACCTTATGGTTTTTACAGAATCCCCCTCTTCCACCCCGACTCCCTATCCCGGGGCTCCTGTCAGCTCAAGGACTCGCGGACGAGTCCCACGGGGGCTCCGGTGACGTCTGTAAAAGAAACAAACCTTTTCCCCGACTTGACCCAGTAGCTGAGTCGAGGCTACCTTCGCCCCGCCGTGGTCACCTGTCACAAGGTCTATGGCCGAGGACCATGTAAACGAAGAGACAAAACGTTAAGACGTGTCTTTTAACCGTTGCACAGAGCCAGAGAACTTCAAAGAGTCTTCAGGAGTCCGTTCCGTCGACAACTTGGAATCCTTCGGGTCCCGAAGAGTTTCAGGAGACCACGGGTCCGCGAGGACCTTACGTAAACGTAGTGCACCACTTTGTCCGACACTTTTGGGACCGAAACGACCAGGAGTGGGAGTGTGCCCCCGGTCTAGCCTACGGGAGAGTGTGCCTAAGGAGCGACGAAGCCCTCCCTACTGTTCCGTCCCTAGAACCGGTCCGACGGGACCGGAAGAAGGGACGAGGAGCACAAGACCGGGGCCAGGGGAGACGACCTCTCCGAGGTAATTACAAATTAGGGAGGACAAGGAAGGGTCCCCGAGTCGTCCTGTTGTTCTAAGGGGGGGTTCGACTCGTTAACAATTGGAGGTAAAGGGTGGGTTTGGAGGGACCGACCCCGAGTCTCGTAAGAGTCTCTCGTCACTACCCACCGGTCATTGTGTCTTATTAGTAATTGTAGTGGTGGGTGGTGGACGGGTGGGGGTCTTGTCGGTACAATCCCCCGACCTGGGGTCCCGGTCCTCCCAAGGGTGGAGGGGTAAGTATCACATGTTCCTCGAATAGAACGGACACTACCAACCCTGTGTCGACCCTCTTGACCCCCTACAACAGACAGTTGTAACGGGGTCCTTGGTTCGCACGAACGAAGCACCAAACAAAACCCGTAGCTGGGTAACTTTGGATCGTCCGACCCATCGTAACCTATTCCCCTACCTCCGAACCTCTCTTTCTCGTTAAACGGGTTCCAGTGTCTCGTTCTGTCGGTGTCCCAAGCTGAGATCCAGAAGACAGAGAGCTAGCGTTTCTGTGACCTCATTTACTGCTTTCAGGACGTACCACGGACCGCACATCCTTCACGAACTATTAGTCGTCCGAAACCAGAGGAAAGCAGGACCAGTACCTTTCCCGCAAGAGCGGGAGGAGGTTCCGACGAACGGTAAGGGGGAGAAAAGGACAGTAGGAGTGGTCCGAAGTGGAACCCCCAAGTCTCTACACGATTCCTGTACCGACGTTGTCCCCGAGTTAGACCCTCCTACAATTCATCTCGCCGAGTAGGAAAGTGGACAGGGAAGGAGAAAGTAGGTTTGTTTATAAATAGCTTACGGATGAGACACGGTCCACAGGAGGTATGGAATCTTGATGGAGTGTAGGAGTCGTCCCGGAAAGTACTAAACGGGGTAACGAGAAGTAGTGTACTCGGAGTAGAAGGAAAGACGAAGGGAGGAAGCCAGGTAGGTAGATAGAGAAGAAAGAAAGAGGGAGGGAAGGAGAGAAGAAGGAAGAGGAGGAGGAAGGGAGGGAAGAAAAGTGATAACACAGGGGTTTGTTCGCAGACCGTGAACACCAGCAGTAAGTCAGAAAGCCAGCACAGGGTCAGACCACACTCTGGGGCACCTGATGTCGCGTGTTCCGAAGGAACAGGAAACGATTGAGGACCTCAAACGAGTTTGAGTACAGGTAACTCAGTCACTACGGTAGGTTGGCAGACTAGGAGACAGTGGGGGAAGAACAGGACGGGAGTCAGAAAGGGTCGTAGTCCCAGAAAAGGTTAATCAGCCAAGAAAAGTAGTCCACCGGTCTCATAACTTCGACTTCGAAATCGCAATCAGGAAGGTTACTTATAAGTCCTGACTAGAGGAAATCCTACCTGACCAAACTAGAGGAACGATAGGTTCCATGAGAGTTCTCAGAAAAGGTTGTGGTGTCAAGCTTTCGTAGTCAAGAAGTCACGAGTCGGAAGAAATACCAAGTTGACAGTGCAGACATGTACTGATGACCTTTTTGGTATCAAAACTGGCATGTCTAAACATAACCGTTTCACTACAGACCGTGAATCATCCGTGATTGTAGACTACTGAAGTTCTTACTCGTTAGGTTACGTAATTACTTATTTTCGTAAAAAACGAAGGATCAAATCAGACGATTTCTTAAAGGTTTAAGGGATGGGATGGAACGTCTATTCTAGGACCTCCGGTGGTCGGACGATGGTAAACTGGTCGGGGTAGGAACCAGGTGTACGTTCGTGACTCCGTCCACCAAGACTTTTCCGCCCGTTACGGGAGGACACCCGACCGTCCCGAGGGTGGACGGTCTGAAGTCTGAGTCTGAAGGTTCCGGAGAGACAGGAGAGACGTCCCTTCCCCAGCCAGTTCACCTAGAGACCGGTTCCTGGCAACGAGTGTGGGAAACGGAGCCTTTGGTCGTAGGTATAGGTCTAAGAATGTTGTCTTAGATCTTAGAAGGTCGAAGTTCACCCACCTACGAGATCTCTAGAGAACCTCGTCACTAAAGGGCTTGTGTTGGTACGTAATCTTAGTTGACTCCTCAAACAATTAAAGTCTAGGGAACCCGGGTGGGGTCTATTTCTCTTAGTCACGGAACCCATCATTCCGGATTCTTAGACAAAATGTTTTGTGGGAAGTAGCACAATGTATCGACTAGGTACTCATCCTTAAGTCTTGGGGGTTTTTTCGAGATTTTCAAAATCTTGAAAAACCCAAACACCTGGGAGAACTCTTAGACTACTTTCGGAAATTCAGAGACGATTGTGTGTGTGTGTCTCACCACAATGTTAAAACGGTCCGTGTGTCTGTCTGTCTGCTCCGGGTCTCGCCTCGTCGTCGAATGGGGTTTGTGTCGTCAAGTTCCCGTCTCAACCGTAAACCACAGGGCCGAGTTCGTGTCCAACAAAGGGGAAAGTCGCCAGTCGACTTCGAAAAGGGCCAAAGATCAAAATAGTCAATACTCTCCTTCCTTCGTCGAAAGACTACGGGTAGAATAGTAAGTCCGTCCATTTCCGTTCGTCTTGTGATTACGACTGAACGAGGCCCAGTAACTCAACCGCCCCTTGTCGGAGGCGTCCCCACATCTACGGAAGGGTCCGCACGCCTGTGGCCTGCGGTAGGGGAGAGAGAAGGTCCACCGGGACGAGTCTCGGGTGCGGCCACTCGTGGACGAAGAGCCTCGGTGGTTCGCGAGGTACCACAAGTTCCTACAAGACGAAGATCCACTCCTACGAAAGACGGGTCAGTCCCGAGACGTCCTCCGTACGGGTCGCACCTCGCGTGGACCCGTACCCTCTAAAGGGACCACCATACGTCTCACTCCCTCAGTCTAGTCTTGCCAGGACAGGAGTCATAAGAGTTGACCTATGGTCTAAGTCTACGTTCCTTTACACCTGAGCACCTTAATTTAAGGGGTCGTAAGTGCAATGTCGTCAGTCCGAATCGGGACCCTATTGGACACGTAAGTCTACATGAAAGACTTCTCCCTCGTTTTCTGTCGGTCCTTGCCGTGTTTGGGGGTCAGACACAGTGGCTACGGAAGTATTGCACAAACAAATAATGAGATTGAAGAATGTATCCCGTGTGGTACCCGGGATCAGACTCATGAAATGTTTATGATTGAGGAGCTCATACTATTGGGTTACTCTATTCGTGATATTAAATAAGGGTAAAATGTCTACCTTTTTGGCTCCGTGTCTTTCATTAAATAGGTCTATCTAGACCGATCAGTCACCTTTTTCGTTCTAAGTCTGGTCCACCAGATTAAGGTCTTGGACTCGGGAATACGCACCACGAAAATACGGAGGGTTTGTCGGGAACTAACAGTAGTCAGAACATCAGACAACAACGGTAACTTCTTACCTCGAACCCACTATGCTTTCCCCACGATTCTTCAGTCCGAGACCCGGGTGAGGTTACGGACGTTCAGTGAGTAAGGAAATTAGACCCGGAACCGAAGGAGTAGACATTCTACCCACACTGTCAGGGGTGGTCGGGGAGGAAGGCACTCGTCGACGACGTAATATTGACGTTTGTCGTTTTCGATCTCCTCTCTCCGTGTGGGGCCACCGAAGGGTAGGGGAGAGGAAGGATTGGGTAGGTCCGTTACTGATGTAGCAGGGAGCCGTGACGGGCCTCGACCGTCTCTACTCGGCTCACAGGCACGCGTAGGAACTACTCAACCACGACGGGAAAGTTCTCGACGTCTAACTACTGTTACTCATGCGGACGGAGTTTCGGTAGTAGAAGAAACTGGGTCCATGTCGGGTGTGGAGGGTGGGAGGGGACTACGAGGTCTGGGAGACAGCTTGACGAGGGTGACTCGACGCTTGGGACTCAAATGGTGAGGTAGAGAGATCATGTTGTTAGTCTTCTGTAGAAATAGTCGAGGTAAATTGTCTACTCCTTTTAGTTCCGAGTTTACTGACTACACTGCTGCCCCGTGCGACTGAGGTCTCCGGACCAAAAAAAGAAAGGGTAGAATGGAAAGAACCCGAAGGGACCACCGAGTCTCCAATTTCGCAGACTGGCGTTACGCCCTCTGAGCCCAAGCCAGGGACCCAGCCCTTTAAGGGGACCTCTTCCTTTACCGTCGGGTGAGGTCATATGAACGGACCTCTTAGGGTACCTGCCTCCTCGGACCACCGGATGTCAGGTGCCCCACCGTTTCTCAGCCTGTGCTGACTCGTCGAAGTGAAAATAGAAAGAGAGGAAAGGACAGACGAAAGACAAGGAATGGAGGAGGGTAGGAGGAAAAGAAAGGGAGTCTTAAAAAAAAATAGTTTTATTATAGACGTGTATGAATTTTACCTTTATCAGGAGGGGTGAGACGAAAAGGACAGGTTTCGGGTGAAGGGTCCTCCTTGGTAAAGACTAAGAAACATGACAAAGAAAAATAACGGTAGAGAGGTCGAGATTTATTTTACGATTGGGAAGATGAAGAACTAAATAGGTAAAATCTTGTATAAAAAAGGAGGATACTATCAACTCTTTACATAAAAAGGGGTAGTGGTGAGGTAGAAAAGAGAGGGTAGTAGGATTATGTAAAAAGAATGATAAAGTCACAGAGATGACTAACGGAGATATTACAAGACGCGAATACGAAAATAAAAAACAAGGTAGTTGACAACCGTCATAGAGGATTGGAAAGTAATCGTCCTATTTCTCTTACATAAACGTAAGAGGGAGAAGGTAGATGGTTGGGAGGTGAAGGTAAAAGTGTGTTGTAGAAAAAAAAAAAAAAAAGCAAAAAAAAAAAAAGGTACACCTGGTAAATATTTCAGAAATAACTTAAGCAATGTGATAACGAAGACAAGAGACAAAACCATAAAACCGACACTCCGTGCACCCTAGAATGAGGGTCTTGTCTCTAGTTTGGGTGTGGGGGACGGAACTTCCTCCTTCAGGGGTGGTGACCCGGTGGTTCCTTCAGGGACATGGTGTAAAGACATCAACACTAAAACACGTTTTGGACAAAAGTAGAGTATTACAGTTCTACCTGCGGACCCGAGGTTTCGAAGGAACGAAGGAAGACAGGAAGGTACAACCTCTCCAGGACGGAGCACGGTCCGTGACAGGAATCACGGTTCGGGAAAGACCCACTTCTAACTCAGATCATTCGTATCGCTCCTTCGTCTTTACTTGTGACACATAACTCGTGAGTGATTCCGAGAACAACTAGAGTGGACAATGAACGTTGGACCATAGACACTCTATCCTTGACGATAATAGAGGTAAAATGTCTATTCTTTTAACTCAGTGTCCCTTTAACTATCTGAACGGGTCCAGTGTATTGATCCTTTACCGTCTCGAACCTAAACTTGAAGTCTGAGAAGTCGAGAGTTCGGGTACAAGGATGGATAGTGTGTGATAAGGACCAAAGAACTCCCCTATTCTAAAGATCAAGGTCAAAGGAGGTCTCCGACCGGGTTCGACACGTGGGACACCACGAACCGTACCCGGACCTACTATCATTGACGAGTCGTTTTACACGTCCTAATGACTACGACTCAGTCCCAGTCGTCGGACCGGACCTCCCCGACCACTGGATCCAGTCCCGACCCGTACACCCACCACGAGTTATTTACAAATAACTTACTTACTATCTTACGTGTTTACACCGGGTCCTCTCTCTTTTGGGACGCAACCTTTACACCCACTTTAAGAGAAAGACGACGAATGAAATAGGTATTCTCTGTTATCTACAGAAGGTACTTCCAACTCTAATTGATAACTTATTGGTGAAGTTAGTGAAAGGACCAATTCTTATATTTACATAGGTAACGAAAAAAAAAAAAAGTAAGTAAGTGGGAAGGCAGGTACATGGGTAGGAAAGTAGATCAATAGACAAGTTGTGTACAACTGTTACGTACCATGTTCCACCACCCAAATTTTCTACATACATACGGACATATCTCTAGTGTCAGATTACCTTCTCTGTAAGGTGGGACACACGAGTCATCACTGTTTTCTCGGTGTCTCCAAACCCCTGTTATACTTGTGAGTCTCACGTCTGGACCATCCTACCTTACCTCTTCCAAAGGGTCTCCTTCACACTAGATTCGACTCTGGGGTTCTGGTGTGTCCGTTCCCTCGTCCGTTCACCCCTCTGATTACTCCGTCCTCTTCTTCGTTCACGACTCCGGACCTCCCACCCCGAAAAAAAAAAAGAAAAACCGACTTAACACTCTGTACACCTTAGAATTGAGGGGCTGGTCCCTAACTTGGTCGTAGGGGACGTGACCTTCTACCTCAGAACTGGTGACCTGACGGTCACCCCGGAATGGACCCTCAGTCCTCGGGATTAAGGTGTAGTACCTAGACGGTTGTTCACCAAGACACCAGACCCGGTTCAGGAGAGGAAAAACACACGGAACCAAAGGGGTAGACATGCTACTCTTCCAATGTTCCACGGGAGAACCCTCACAAGGACTTCAGAACGGGGTCGTGACAATCCTAAGGGATCCACGGGAGTCCTGTGATCCGGAGGATCGTTCTCGGGGGCCTCGTTGCCCTGTAACCCAGGGTGGAGGGGTCCGCGAGGTCCAACCGGGAGACGGAAGGACCGTACTGGGGAGGGTAACGTCTACGGTTCCCCGACTCACTGGGTCCGTTCTAGTTCTCCGACGCAAGGGTCCACGTCCACTCGGATCTTCTGATGTAGTTGCTGGCGGTCATACTGAGCGCACCGGCGAAGCCGCTCGACGACGACGACGACGGGTGGGACGTCTCGTAGTGGACCGTCTACTAACTCGTCTAGGTCAAGTAGTTCGAGAAACCGTACCGGTTCTAGCTGTTGGACGACGTCCTCTACGACGACCCTCCAACCACAGGTCGGGCCCTCCCGGCCCTCCACCCGCCCCGACCTCCGACGAAGGGGCTCTGGTCGGACTGAGTACGTCTCGACGCAAGTGGAGAGTCGAGGTAGTGAAGGAGTGAGACACTTTTTCACTTTCACAAGCAACGAGCTAGTTCAGGCTGAGAAACGTTGGGGTGCATGACATCGGGTGATCCGAGGAGACAGGTACCCTAAGAGATCCGTTCTTATGACCTCATCCAACGGTACGGGAAGAGGTCCACTAGAAGGGTTGGGTTCCTAGCTTGGGTCCGGAGGACATGACGTCCTCCTAAGAAATGGTAGACTCGGTCACCCGCCCCGACCCTCTCCATCGGAGAGATTCTCTGTTTGGAGTACGTCTGGACTCGAGAGGTGAGTCGAGGTACTGAAGAAACAAGACATCGAAACCGGTTTAGGAAAATAGATGGTCTCAGAGTCAAATGAGTAATCCTTTTACCCCTGTCACCGGACAATTAAGTCCACGACTCTGCAATGGTACAAGGTCAGCGACAAGATTCACGACCTCCAAGTCGTCTCTTGTTCTCAGTCAAAAGGACCTCCAACACATACTCACATATATACTCACACACACACAAACACACACGCACACACACACACGCACGGTCACATATAATTGTGAACCCCTTTGTCTACTATTAACTCATATATTACTTCTCCCGTTGATGTCTAAAACTTTATTGGTTCATTATGTTATCTCATATTGACTTTCCCCCGGAGAAATCTATCCAACCAGTTCCTTCTGGAGAGATTTCACCACCGAAAATACGGTGTCTAGACTACCTTCCTTTCTCTTGTAAATTTTCGGTTTGTTCTTTGTGAGGATCGTGTTCATTGATCACGTTTTCCGGGGTCTCGTCGTCTCCAAACACACAACCTCTTTCTATTAAACACTCCGTTCTCCTTGACATACTTTGTTTCTGTCTCTAACCCTTCTTTGGTTTAGTATTTATATCAGAATCTCCGATACCAATCTCTAAACGTAATATAAGAGTAACGTTGAGAATCTTCTTTTCACCTTTTAGTCTGATTACAAAAGTTGTTTGATAGGGTTACCACCCATCGTTGACTTGTAGTCTCCCTTTTACCTCTGACCTTTGGGGACTCTTTACAGTGACAGAAGTTACTCCTCTTCCTGTCCCTCCGAACCTGGTTCCGCACTGGCCTTTAACTAGTTGTGTCTACGTGAACTTGTAGATAAACCTCCTTCTTGAGTGTCTTCAACGACTAACTAGTCTATCCCCGTTATTCCCCTTCCCATTCTCAGTTCCTACTTTGGATGTACAAACGAAACTCCTTGTCCATACCACCACCTCATTAAATAACTCTACCTCTCCTGACCCCCCTTTTTTTGATTAAACTCTGACTCCCACCCCCATCCCCCACTTCTAGGTAACATCTTAAATCACTTCACACTTTACTAACAATTTATCAGTGCAACTCAATAGGTCCTCCGTCTACCTATAAACAACGAGTTTGTTCTGGTTTCAACCCCTATTCTCAGTCGAATCACCACAGGGTCTTTGGTCCACGGTCTCTTCCTTTACCTCCTCTCGGATCGGTCCTCCTATTCTCTTTTCGGTTCCCTTCAGGGTCTTCGGTTCTCGTCTCACACAAAATCACCCCTGTCTCGTAAATTACCACAATTTGAGGTGTCCTCACCCTTACCCCGAGAACCGCTAACACAACTCTCGTCACAGTCACCCTTTCCTTTCGTCCCCTCCACAACGTCTGCCTCACTCGACCTTTCACCTCTTCACCTCTGTCGTTCTCAGCTGACGGAAACCTTTTGCAAAACGAGTCTTCCCTCGACCCTCCCTCGGTGCCGACTAGCGTCCCCTCACTAACACTACTACACGGCACCTTAGAACCGACCTGATTCTCCCTACTTCTGTCCACCGTCAGTCACCTTTCACCCCCGGTCACTTTACTGTCGGAGTTGCCCCGACTTCTTACAAACGTCACTACCACGATCTCCTTCGCTCGGCCTTCCTATCCTCCGTCCCAGATGTATTTCTACGAACTTGCACTCTGAAACCTCCACTGACACTAGTGACCACTACCGGTTCCCGTTCCAGAGAGTTGGAGTCACCTAAGAACCCAGACCCAGTACGAAACGACTCCCCCGAGAAGACATAGAAGAAACCCGTGTACTGACCGGAGATGGGCACTATGCGGTCATTGTGGGGAAGTCACCACTGTCTATGAGTCTATAACAGTTTCCAGGGGACTCCCCGGTTTTAGTGGGGATCGACTCTTGGCGACAGGTGTACCATTGAGTGAAGAAAGAGTGAAACTGGGACACTTACGTCCCAGTGGCACTCAGTCCACAGGACTCCGATCCTAGTCGTTCCTCGGACACAGGATAACGGTCTATTTGAAACCCATTTTATTAAGTAGAGAAACCCGGACCAGTAGAGTAGACATCTTACTCCAATTATTACTATCGACCGGAAATCCCGACAACACTTCCAATTTAATACAGTTTGGACCTTTTGCGCCATTGTGTCATGGACCGTGTATCATACAACTATCGATAGTAACTTTGTCCACATGAAAATTCAGAAAAAGAGACAAATAGACAAACAGACGTAGTCCAGAATCAACGTCATACGTCCTGAAGGCAACGTAGAACACCTTAGAAAACAAGACCGTGAATCAGAGAGATCAACACCACATACCTGAATAAACGTGAAGGGTCCACCGAGTCACCATTTCTTAGGCGGACGGTCACGTCCTCGGAGTCCTCTACGTCCAAACTAGGGACTCAGTCCTTCTAGGGACCTCTTCCTTTACCGTTGGGTGAGTTTATAAGAACGGACCTCTTAGGGTACCGGTCTCCTCGGACCGTCCGATGTCAGGTACCGCACCGTTTCTCAGCCTGCACTTACTCGCGTTGTCACCCAAGAATCACCCTAGAATCAAGGGACTGGTCCCTAACTTGGGTTCAGGGGACGTAACGTTCCGTCTAAGAATTGGTGATCTGGTGGTCCCTTCAGGGACTTTGTCACATAAAATTTCTGGGGAAAGTTCGGGATTTTAAGGTGGCAACAACATAATCACGGTATCGGATAATGATCTGGTATACGATGTGTATACCATGGCAGTAAGAGAACTACGTAAAAGAACTCCGTCAACGACACAAGGTTTGTGAGACGATCCTAGAGTTTCTCTCTTCTTTCTATGTGGACATTAACATTACAAGTATCTGTCTTCTCTAACAAGGAGTTTCTACCCAATGTTTAGTCACTGATACACTTAAGGTTTTTTCCTCTCCAATGAAAGATGACTTCATCCCTCTTAGTCCTCTCCAGGTTTCCTCCCTTGTATACTCAACCTTAAACCTGAACCCCTATATCCACCCCCAACCTCCTTCACCCCATCTTCCGTAGAAAGCGCTGTGTCCTCTTTTTATTCTCTCGATCCAGTCAGGTCTCCTACGCCTCTACGGTATTTATCCGATCAACCCGAAGTCTACTCCCCCTACTCCGACTTTCCACTCAACCCTGGTTTTCCAATTCCTGAGCGTATGGTGCCTCGAAACTCTCTGTAACTAACTTAGGTAATATAATTGTACGTTAGTTATGTGACGAGCAACGTTATAGATTTACTAGCGCCGAAGGAACGTATGGGGAACAAGGAAAGTTTAGTGAAAACAGGAGAACCCAACACTCAGGAGAGTTATGGAAGTACTTCGGACACTTATCCTTCCCTTTGGACTCAAACACACACCCGAACAAGGCAGTACAGGCTGAGAAACGCTGGGGTATCTGACATCGGGTGGTCCGAGGAGACAGGTACCCTAAAGGGTCCGTTCTTATGACCTCACCCAACGGTACAGGATGAGGTCCCCTAGAAGGGTTGGATCCCTAGTTTGGACGTAGAGAACACAGAGGACGTAACTGTCCGTCTAAGAAATGGTGAAGTGGTGGACCCTTTCGGGGTCAAATGATTGGGTGTTTATCCTCGGGTTATCCGGGGCACTTCTGACCTACTCGTCCAACTACCGGTGGGAACTCCTGCTACCACGGAGTTCTGGGTACCAGAAATAGGACCTGAGAGGTAGGAGTGACTCGTGGAAGATGGACGTCCCAGGAGGTCACTTCGTGGAGTACGGGTGGTGGGGGACGTGGGAGTGGACTACGTCCTTGTGTACCCGTGGTTGCAGTAACAACGGTTGTGCTACGGACGAGTGGAGTCGTTGCCTGTCTACACACTCACCGGGGCCGGGTCCCCCGTCCGTCCACCCGTTGACCCCGAGAGGGGACCTTCCCCACTCCAACCCCGGACTCTCCCTTAGACCTCTTCCAACCCAGATCTTCTACCCTTTATCCCATTTTGTCAAGAGACACGAGGTCCCATCCCTTGCTCCCCGTTCTGACAGGTAAACAATTCCGACGAATAAGTCACTCCACTAACTGTCGAAGGTGAATTACTTCGGCAGGAATCTACTCCGTCAGGAGTAGACCCATCTAGCCAACTCCTACAGGTGAGGCCACTCCTAAAGTAATCCACTACAACAGGTGATCCATTTTAACAAGTGACTTCAATCTGAAGTTTCAGACAATCTGTTGATCCACTCTGAGAAGTGACCCACTTCCGAAGGTGACCCGATTTGACAGGAGTCCACTTTAGAGTGTTCTCACTCAAACAGTAGCCCGTCCCAGGAAGTTTCTCTTTCTAATAGAAACCCTTCTCTCCCAGGCGATTTTACTCTAGCGTAAAGTAACTTTAACAAGAAACCCTTTCAACCGGAAACTTATTTCAACCGGTTCTCCCAGTATCAGTTTTAATGTAAGACTTGAACAATACCCCCACCCCGGTAGTCAAAGACGATGAGTAGATGGATTGATAGTTTCCCTCTCATAAAAAACTCGGTCAATCGGTCGGAGAACCCAGAGTAGATGACGAGGAGGAAAAGAGGTTCTTTCGAACTAGGACAGTGTACAGGGTACCAGGAATCCCTCTGGATCTGGGGTCAAACCCTCTTCGTAGGTTGAGGCATAGTTTCCCGTCTCCTCTACCCCCAACATCCCTGCACCCGTTTTCCAGGATTGACGTCCTGGAGTGGGTCGATATCGGAAGGTCTGGACTACCTTGAATCTCAACCACTAGACCTTCAGTCTTCCAAACCCGACATCGTCATCTCTATTAGATCAGATTAAGAGAGTAAAACATCTTCTCCTTTAAATCACAGTCTCTCACCCCTCCTGAAGGGATCACGAGAAGTAACTGGGGGTGGGTGCTTTCCGACCTTAAGACTCGTCGGGGACAGACAGAGAAACGGGGAGGTCGGTGGGGACTCTGAGGTGTCGGAAGTGGCGGACCACCAAGTCCCAGGCTCGGGATGTTCGAAGACGGGCCTCGATAACGATGGTAGCAGTTCGGGGGGAGGCGGTAGGGCGTCGGCTGGTAGTGGTTCGTCCTTCAGTAGATCGTTCAGTGACCCCCGGCCCCCGAGACGACTAGGGGAGCGGGGGAGGCTCTCGGGGACTACCAGTGAACCAGTGTCACTTCGTTCGACACTGGTACCCGGTCAGGGTCTCGTCACTACCCTTTCCGCTCGCGCGAACTTGAGCCCGACACCCAACGTAGAGTGACGGGGGGAAGTGGTGAACGAGACCTATAGCCCCGACACTGAACCCCTCTGGGGTCGACCTTTTAGGAGACGACGAACCTGTCGAAAAGAGGACGACTTTGGTGACGGAAGGGGAGTAGGAAACGGAGTGAAGAAGTGGGGGTTTCCCGACGGTGGACCTCTGCTGTGCACTGGAACGACTTCGTGCCGAGGGAGGGACGAATCTGACCACATTACAACCTGTGTCTCGGGAAGACCCGACCCGGTGTACCACCGAGGAGGGTGTAGGGACAAGACGACGGCGTCGGTGGTGACAGGGGGAAGGAATCAGTAGGAGCAAAGAGGTTTCGGTGGAGAGGTCTCCGACTCCTTCTGCACGTTTGTTGTGGGGGTCAGTAGGGTCCTCGCAAACTTTTCCTGACTGCTCGAGCGACGTCACACCCTCCGAGAGCTCGTCCACCTGCGGCAAAGAGGAGATTGGGGACCGAGAAGGGAAGAAGGCCCTGAATCCTCCCAGGAAGCCCAGTCTCACTACCAGGGATATCCGACGACTTGTACTTTCTTGTTAGGCCCCACCTGTGACGTCGGTCCTGGATACCCCTCCGACCCTCCCCAGTCTCTTCCGTCCTTCCCCGTCTGGTAGGTAATCCGGAAATTCCTTCCCGACCTAAGACCGGCCACCTTGTTCACTCGGTCTTGTAAGATTCCTTCTCGTCTGTCGGACCTGGTCCGCCCCTCCAGTCTTCCTCCGGTACCTTCCTCCACAACTTTCTGCCCCGAGAGATCCCCTCTCCCACGTGACCTGTCGGACCCCTAGAACTTGCGGTCTGTCTCCGTACCGCTGAACCCAGGGGTCCGACACTCATCGACCTCTCCCTACACGTCCTCGGCTCGAAAGTCTTTGACCTTCTAGTGTCAGGAGGTCTCCAGTCTTCAAACCCTCTCTCGTCCTTCCAGTCTACCCCAGACTACCACAGTAGGTCCACTCTCTCTACTTCGACCCCTACCTCTTCTGTCTACCCACTTGGAGTCCACTCTCGTCGTTGCTCCTCCTTAATAGGGTGGTCCGGACAGAGTTCGCGAAGGAGGGCCATGACAGAATTCCGTGAACTGGACGGGGTAGAGGAAAGTAGGAGGAATAATGGGTCTTTAGTAATGACTTCTTCCTTAACTCTAGAGTCACCAATTTAGTAAAAAGACCTTGAGTGTGTCGATCATTCACTGGGTCTAAACTAGGGTCTAGACGGTCCGAGTCCGTGAGAATCGGAGTCCAACTTGTAGAGACTTTTCCGGGGGAGACAGGAATGACCCTAACTCAATTCTTGGAAGGACGGACGAAGTCGTCGGAACCTTCGGAGTAAGAGGGGTCTTCGGGATGGGTGAGGGTCCGGATTCTAACCGGACTCCGACGTGATTTCAGGTCCAACGAAGGTCTTAGGACAAACGACTATTTGTAGTTCTTCAGCACCAAGGATCTGGGGAAAAGAAAAGTCAGGGGTTCACACCCCTTCCCCGTAAGTCGTCAAGTAACACTCTCCCTGGTTACACTGGACCGTAAGGCCTGTACCCTACCACACTCATCCCCGTCCCCTCTCCATTCCCCTTGACCCAAACTCTGGGCGAGACACCTCGTAGTAAGTCCCATGGAAGACTTTGGTAATTTGGGGTCTTAACTCGTCGGTCATGAGTAGGTACGTCTTAAAATCTCCGAAACACTTTTAAGACCTTTCACGGTGACCGATCACCCTTAATTTCCCTACACAGGACCTTGACCTCGAATCTCTCCTCTCACTCGTCAGTCTGACTGATGGATGGGGGGTGCGTCCGAAGACTCACCTACGTCCGTCGTAGGGTCACGGGGGGTTTAAGATGGTAATCCCTGACGGAAAACACTCTCTCCGTCCTTCCCATAACCCTACCCTACAGGCTCTTGTTAGTAGTGTAGACGTCACGACAGTCTCGACCCCAAAGGGGAAGGTGGTTCGGTTCAGGAGTCAGGGTCCTTTCCAACAAGGGACGAGTCCCGTCGGGTCGGAGGGAGTCGGTGGGGAGTAAGACCCCCGCAAGGGGGTCTTTGGGGTAGGTCCCGCGAGTCTACCCAGACCCCGTTCCACCCCTTCGACCCTAGTAAAGACCAGTAACAGTACGGGGAGAAACGGTGGGGCTGGGGGAGTGGGACGGAGTGACAACGGGTCTGAAGACGGTACCCTTGTTTCGACTCTATTCTTCAAGGGCACCCCACCCCACCCCATCGACACTAAAAATTGCCATCGGTTAGAAGACCCGGTCCCCGGTTAACAGCCGGGGTTTAGTTGGAGGGACCTCCTCTTTAGGTACGGTGAAATTATTAAAATAACGGTGCGTCCTTTGTGTTTCTCTTAAATGAAGAGACTGAAATTTGACTCCGGTGGTCCAACCTTTTTAGAAATAAAAGTGATGGACTCAACACTAGGATTTTGCATTCTAGAGTACCTGAGTTTCTCCCAACCTCCCGTTCGTGCCTGGCACATTAAGGAGGTGACTCTGTTGGAGAAGAGACCCACAGAGAGTCATCGAAGACCTTGGGTGTGCCGAGAGGACTCCCACCTGTTTACCCTCGTCTCGGAACCTTCACCTGCGAGGAGCTAAAGAACACTACTGGTTCGGTTAATGAAAACGGTTTAACGAGACACTAACGGAACTAACACTACTTCAATCTTTAAGTGTAACTCGTCAAGACTCTCACCCGACCGTAGGGCGGTCTGACTAGTTGTAGAAGGGTACCGCCTACAGTAGCCCAGGACACGACAGGGGTCTCGGGGACAGTGGCGGTAGGTTGCCCCGTTTCTTCGTTTTTTCTAAAGAATGAGAACACGTAAAATTGTTTTCAAATATTTTTCTTTATTTACCGCGGATACAAAAGATTCAGGAACCTACTCACAGAAGGAAAGTCCACAATCTTTATTCTTACTCTTATAAGTCTATCAGGAAAAGATATACGTCTTACGAAAGTATAGACAATACCAAAAAAGTAGAAGAGTTCCATTCGTCCCATCTGTACTAATGGAGAACGAAATAGTTACTCCATTTACTCCGAGTCCCCTTCGTTAAAAGGAGCTCTCCACCCTCGACCTTAGGTCACAGAACTAAGGCTGCCGAGTCATACATCTCTCTCATCCCCTCCCCATCCTCTCCTCCACTACCGTTCTTCAAAGGTCCCAGACAGTGACTGGTAGTCCGAGATTCTACCTCGGGACAAGACCCAGTGAAGGTCCCTGGACCCAGTTGGACGGTCGTCACTCCTTGTTCGTCCGTATCCTTTAGAGTATTTTCATTCGTAACAATAGTTTTTTCTTAGTTTCATAAATTTTATCTATTCTTCCGGGATGGTATATCGTGTCCTTTGCGTTGAGCTATAAGACATTATCGGATTTACCCTTTAAGTCAAGTCAAGTCAACGGGTCAGCACAGGTTGAGACACTGGGGTACCTGACGTCGTGTGGTCCGGAGGGATAGGTTGAGGGTCTCAAGTGAGTTTGAGTGAAGATAACTGAACCACTACGGTAGGTTGGTAGAGTAGGAGACAACAGGGGAAGAGGAAGACGGAAGTTAGAAAGGGTCGTCGTCCCAGAAAAGTTTACTCAGTCAAGAAGTGTAGTCCACCGGTTTCATAACCTCAAAGTCGAAGTTGTAGTCAGGAAGGTTACTTATAAGTCTTGACTAGAGGAAATCCTACCTGACCAACCTAGAGGAACGTCAGGTTCCCTGAACGTTCTCAGAAGAGGTTGTAGTGTCAAGTTTTCGTAGTTAAAAAGTCACGAGTCAAAAGAAGTATCAGGTTGAGAGTGTAGGTATGTACTGATGACCTTTTTGGTATCGGAACTGATCTACCTGGAAACAACCGTTTCATTACAGAGACGAAAAATTATACGACGGATCCAACGAGTATTGAAAGGAAGGTTCCTCATTCGCAGAAAATTAAAGTACCGACGTCAGTGGTAGACGTCACTAAAACCTCGGGGTTTTTTATTTCAGACTGTGACAAAGGTGACAAAGGGATAAATAAACGGTACTTCACTACCCTGACCCACGGTACTAGAATACAAAGACTTACAACTCGAAATCAGTTGAAAAAGTGAGAGAAGAAAGTGAAAGTAGTTCTCCGAGAAATCAAGAAGAAGGGAAAGACGGTATTCCCACCACACTAGACGTATGGACTCCAATAACTATAAAGAGGACCGTTAGAACTAAGGTCGAATATGAAGAAGGTCGGGTCCCAAAGAGTACTACATGAGACGTATATTCAATTTATTCGTCCCACTGTTATGTGTCGGAACTATATGAGGAAAAGGATAAACCTTGGTCAGACAACAAGGTACAGGTCAAGATTGACAACGAAGGACTGGACGTATATCCAAAGAGTTCTCTGTCCAGTCCACCAGACCATAAGGGTAGAGAAAGTCTTAAAGGGTGTCAAATAACAGTAGGTGTGTCAGTTTCCGAAACCGTATCAGTTATTTCGTCCTTATCTACTAAAAGACCTTGAGAGAACGAAAAAGGTACTAGGTCGTCTACAACCGTTAAACTAGAGACCAAGGAGACGGAAAAGATTTGGGTCGAACTTGTAGACCTTCAAGTGTCATACCTTGTAGACCATAAGTGCATGACAACTTCGGACCGAACCTCTTAAAACTCGTAATGAAATGATCGTACACTCTACTCACGTTAACACGCCATCAAACTCGTAAGAAACCCTGGATTCACCCTTTTCTTGAAGTTTTTCTTATCCATATACAATTCGAGTTAGTGAAACGACATGTGGACTCCGATTCTGTTGTAACAGTTAGTTGACGTGAGGTTATATTTTGAAACTTAAGGGTCGGTCGAGACTTGGGTGAAACAGGGACCTATTGGGTCCTCCGACCCGAACGTGGAACCGGTGGTGTCGGAACGAAACGAGTCGCCACGCGACCTCGACCGGACCCTCTAAACTAAAAAATCGACGAGAAAGGTTGAGACACAACCCGTTACGGTGTACCTATCGTTACCACCTTCGTAAATGTAGTGTTTTTTACCGTTTGTAACGTTAAGTCCCGCAAAAGACCGGCCGGTTAACAGGTGGTAAGTGGTCGTGTTGTGTCGTAAGTCACTACCACCCTACCTCCGAACGACTATCGACCCGTCACCTATGGATCCACACCAGTTCCCACTGCCATCTCGTCCCACTGGGAAAGACAAAGTGTTTCCCTCCCCTGGTTTCGAGACTGGACCTTCAGTGTATAGAGTCACTAACTGAAAGTCCAGTGAGGAGAGACTCGGAGTAGATATTTTTCCTTTACTAGGGAGGGAGGTCCCCACAACAGTCCTAACTTGACTTACTCTAGTGTCCTCGATGCTGTCGACGACACATATATTCCACATGTCTCACGGGCGAGTCCCCCCCGAAACACTCACATCTGAGAAGTGAATCGAGGACAGATCACTCTTCGATTGGTGACTCAAGAGGTCGAAGTTTTCGTGGGAAGCGACGTCGGACTGGTCTCGGTGAGGATGGTAGGGGACCCGGAAAGGAGGTGAGTACTCGTGGTCCTTCATTAGAGAGCTTACAACGTAGTCTTTGGAGTAGGTACGGTGACGGTCGTACCTACGCCCCCACCCCCTGTCTCGTCCGATAACGTTAGGATCTCGCACGAATTATTTAGGTATAGTTTTGGTATTTGGGACCCGACGGTATTTAAGGAGACCGGAACCGAGGAGGTTGGAGTAGTCGGGAAACGGGGGCAATTAGAGTTTAGAGGCGGACCCGTCGGGCTCGACGTTCGAACCAAAGGTAAAAGCAACGTTTTGTAGTCGAGCCCACCGTTTGTGGTGTAGGGTACTAGTGGTAAAATCTGCACTACTTTGACTCCAAGTCTCTCCACTTCCTTGAACAGGGTCCGTGCTTCGGTCCCTCGTCACCTCGGTCCTGAGTTTGGGTCGGAAGAAGTTGGTTGGGTGCACCGGGGAGTTCTTAACCCTTAAGTGGATGGTCGTTGTCTCCGAGGAAGGGGTCGGTACTGTGACCCACGAAACTAGAGAAATAGGGTCTACCTTAGGGAGTTATTTACCCTTCTTCACCCTCCCTGAGACCCACTACCCAACACACTGGTAGGTTTCCTTACAGGTACGTTAGTGGGGTTTGACCACCCTGGTGGGATGAAGGAGAAGACACCTTGGGTCTAGTGGAAACAGGATGGGAAGAACCTAATCACACAGTAGACATTTAAGGTTCCGTTCTAGGTTCTCTGGACAGAATGGCCTAAGAGACGGTGATAGATTACTACCTCTTCGATGTTGGCATAGGAGAAAGTTCTGGGTGTAAATAACTGGTGAAAGAGAGACGGTTTGTAACAACCCGTATACAAGTAGGGGTACTGTTGTGGGACTCAGTCCACAAGGATAACAAGATAAAATGTTTACTCCTACCGTATACAGGTACCAAGTCTCGACCGGGTTACGGCTCTAAGTTTGCAGGTAACAGACTGAGGTCCCTGGTGGTACTACCCTGGACCCTCCTTCGGTTACTCAGTCAGTGACATACGACTCGTGTCTTCGTCACACTTGCCTATTTTCAAGTAATAAACTGTTTATGACTCCCCGTCTCTGAACACGGTTACTTAGGACCCTAAATGTCTCCCCATCTTGGTACTCCACGGAGGGAGAATCAAATGTTAAAAGAGAATATCTTCCCTTTTAATGTTCGTCCCTGAAGAGCCCACCAGGCCACCAATTCTTAGGTGGACGGTTGTGTCCCTGTACCCGAGGTAGAGGCTACACCCTTCTGGGGCGTACTTGTCTCGTACGAACGGTATGTGGTGTTGCCGGTTCGGGTACGCGGGTTTCGGACTCGTCGCGTTGCTTCTCATCGCGGGAGAGCGCCGTCGATCTCTTTCGCGCTCGTGTCGTTTCTTCTGGGGCACGTCGCTTTTGGTCAGTTGTTAAAAAATTTTTTTAATGTTCGTCAACTTATAATTCTCGGTTTTCTCTCACTGTCGTCCGCTCTACCAGGAAACTTACCCCCCTCCTGCCGTCAGACCCTTTCAGAGTAAACGACCTTCTAAATCTCCGTCCCCACTCTGTCTCTTTTCTACCCACACACAAGTGTCTCCTCTCTCTACCCCGTCGCTCAAAACCGTCCGTCGGGCACCTACCCTCCTTCCTACCTCTGGTCACAAAGGGTCGGACGTCAGTGACATGAGCAGTGTAGGGGAGGTGTGGGCTCATGGTGACGTGGAATGAATGAATGGTAAAAAGAAATAAAAAAAAATTTATTCCATCAGACTAAAATAAATTAATTACTAAAAAACCAGTGTGCCGCTTCGGCCCTCCTAGGATGAAGGGCTGATCCCTAACTTGGGGTCGGGAGTCGTCACTTTCGAGTCTCAGGATTGGTGACCTCACGGTCCCTTAAGGGGGACAAAAAAGAAAGTCAGTTGAGTGTTCGTAACAGAAATGCAACTAGTGACTACATTTACCTTTTGGTCATAGTGAAACGGCACATCTATCTGCTACTAACGTTTTAATCCCGTTTTTCTTTCACTAAATAAAAGTTCCACCTCGGTCTCTCCTAGTGGGTTCCTTTCAAGACGTGAAAGGAGAAGTTTACCCCTTGACTGTTTATAGATCTCTCTACACGATCGGTTTGCAAGAGACATTTCAAAAACTTTCCTTCCTTCTGACATTTCTCTGTCCGAAACCACCGTTACCCTAACTTACGGTAGAGACACATTGGGACTTCAGTAAGTCGTACGGGTGAATTCAGAAGTCAGGTGTGGACCTTCGCTCGGTGCAACCTACCAGACCCGGTCCCCCACCCCCGGAGTTTGTGACCTTTTGACCTTAAAGAAACCCTCTTTATCTTTTTAGTGACCTCTGTCCTCTGACCCCCTTCCAACACCGGTCTAGACACAAAAAATTCCCTAGTGAGACCGTCGAAACAGTTCCTACCTAAACTACCCCACGTCGACATTCGTTCTTCTGGTCACTTCTACGAGCCCACGACCTGGTCCACTCTCTACCACTTCGACCATGGTATACCTCCGTCCTCTACATCTCCTTCCCTGGTTAGGTTTTCTTTACAACTAAGTAAGTAAGTGAGTTGTTTATACATCACTCACGGGTAATACACGACCCAGCGACAGATCCGTGGTCCATGTGTCAACCCGTTCTGTCTATTTCAGGGACTGAAGTACTCTAAATGGAGGATCTCCCTTGTCTGTCTGTCATGAACTCACTTATGTAAATTTTTCCATTAAACTCCCTGAAGGGAGCACAAGGACACCGATTCTGAGACACGAAGGTTACGTCCCCCGGGTCCAAGTCAGGGACCAGTCCCTTGATCTAGGGTGTATGGTGTTGAATCTCAAGTATACGACGTTGGTTCTGGGTCTTGTCGGTTTATGTATTTATTAAAAAATTTATCTTTTTACGTTAATGAGAAAATTTTTCTATTAAACTTTATCAGTTCTCGACAGTCTGTCAGGTTGTCAGTTCAAGAAACTTTTATTTTGTTCCATAACACTTACTCACTTGTCCTTTATTTTTCCCAAGTTAACTTTCATGACTCCTACGTTACTGTAGTACAATCCCCAGTCCCTCTCGGAGGGGTTTCTCCGCTTAGACCCGACTCTAGACCTCCGACTCCTCCCCGACCCCCTTTCCTTACGGTCCATCGGCGTTCACATTTTCGGGCCGTCGTCCTCGGTCGACTCGTAGAATCTCCGACTCGTGGCACCAGGTACACAGACCTCGTCGTCGACGACGACGACGATTCAGCGAAGTCAGCACAGACTGAGACACACTGGGTATCTGCCGTCGGGTGGTCCGAGGGGGCAGGGACCCTAAGAGGTCCGTTCTTGTGACCTCACTCAACGGTAAAGGAAGAGGTTACGTACTTTCACTTTTCACTTTCACTTCAGCGAGTCAGCACAGGCTGAGAATCTCTGGGGTACCTGACGTAGGATGGTCCGAGGAGACAGGTACCCTAAAAGGTCCATTCTCGTGACCTCACCCCACGGTAACGGAAGAGGCCAGACCTCGTCTCACCCTCCGTTACCTCAGACTCTCCACCCGTCCTGGTCCACCCCGGTACTCTTACTTTTGAGAGTCTGCAAAAGGTTATCCCTTCACTACACTAGACTACGAAGGGACCACCGAGTCTTCAATTTCGCAGGCGGAGACTACGCCCTCTGGGCCCAAGCTAGGTGACCCAACCCTTCTAGGGGACCTCTTCCTTTACCATTGGGTGAGGTCATAAGAACGGATCTCTTAGGGTACCTGTCTCTTCGGACCAACCGATGTATCCAGGTACCCCAGCGTTTCTCAGCCTGTGCTGACTCGCTGAAGTGAAAGTGAAAGTGCAAGAATTTTCTAGTGAGAAACGACACATCGCGTGTCTGAGGTTCCTTGTTCTTACCTTCGTCTTTTCGGGTCGCCACCAGACACGCCACCAAGTCCCCTCTCTGTTACTGTCGAACCTATCCGACCACCCCATCCGCTTTAAGATTCCACTAAGGGCGGGGGACCAGAGACGCGTGAAAGAGATATGAAGAGTTAGTCTGTGTTTAGATCCTCGACGGCACTTCCCTAAGACGTCTGTATTACTTCAGGGTTCGGTAACTGAAATACTACATATCTAATAGGAACAACCCGGAAGGGATTAGTCCGTTTGTGAACCCCAATCTTCCAGGACCCCTCGAGAAAGACCGTTTATTTTAATCTTCGTCCTCTCCCTAAACTACACTCCCGTTTTCGAGAACCCCGTCTGTGACACCAACGGTCCCCGATCCCGACCCAACCCCCAAATTTATGTTTCCTCATATCCCCACCCCAGAACCCTACTACCTTTACAAGACATAGAACTGACACCACCCCCATTGTAGTGATATATGTCAGCGGTTTGGAACGTCTCGGTACGTACTTTTCTTCAGTCTAAATCTTATACCTTTAATTATGGAATCAAAAAAAATTCTACTTTCTTTTTTTCGGTCTCAACGAACTTGAGCAAATTTTCTCCTACATATCCGCCGTTTCGCGACATCCCCACTGACATCAGACCCAGGGAGGTGGTAGGACCAGTCTTTCTCCTTTTCCTCCTGAAGGGGTCACCAGGTCACCCATTCTAAATCGGAAGGTTACGTCTCTTATACCCAAGCTAGGGATCAGTCCTTCGATTCTAAGATTGGACAGAACGTCGGGGTTTGGTTTTGTATTTCGTTTTCATCATAACATTGTTTAAGTTATGAAATTTTTTTTTTTTTCTTTTTTTCTTCCTCCTTTTCCCTGGTTCCTGACCACTCTGTCTACAGCTACCTCTCCCTTTCGTTAAGTCCGTTACAACCAACGCCCGGAGGATGCACGACTCCCACGACGGAATGAGGGACAGAGTGCACCGACCGAGTTACCCGACCCTCCGTCCAAGTCACGTGACTTGAACTAAATGTCTACTCTCATTCACTGAACGGGACCCAGGTGTGTCTGGCAGTGTCGCCATGCGGAACGTGAGAGAAGAGACAAACAGCTTACTTACTTACTTACTTACAGTGACACGAGGTCCACGACTCCACAGTGGTCGTTCAAGTTTGCCTCCTATACTCTTGTGTCACAAAAATCTCTTCAGCCCCGGTATTTTGGACAAGGCAAAGGGGCTGAACACGTTGGGACCGGGGAGGGGGACACCGAGACTTTAACGAGGGGCCGGAACTCTTCCCGAGGGACTCGAATAGAGTCCCCTCTCACTTTGACAATTTCCGGAAATACCGAAACTCTAGTGCAGACCGTCGTCGTCGCTAACAGCGGTATTTGGACTCGTCGGCACGATCCCGCTACCGGGTCCGTCCTCTCAGTCCCTTGTCAACTCTCGACGGGTCCCTACCGAAGACGTCTCGACCAGGGTACGAAAGGTGGGAAGTAGGAACGTCTTTGGGTTGTCCGTCGTCACCGACACTAAAAAAAAAAAAATTAAGAAGTTACGTGGAAAAAAAAAGTGTACTGTAGAGACTCCAATCCTATACAGAAATATAAATAAAAATAAAAATAAAAAAATCCTATACAGAAATTTAGTTAGTATAGACTGTTAGTGCGACCAGTTTAGTCCACCGCCAGTATGAACCAACCAAGACCAGCAGTAAAGGCCACAGGACTGACCAGGTGACGGGGGAGACACATAAGAAGTGTTTGGTGACTAAATTCCTGGTAAACTCAGGATTTTTGAAAGGTGACTGTAGAAGGTTATTCTCGTTCTTTCGGGGTCCCAGTTTGGACGTCTCAACCTGATTTGTCCAACCTTCTTTCAGGACTTCTGGTATCACCTCGTAAGAAAGTTCCTCACTATCCACTAGTTTAGAAAGTTGTCATTATCTCCTGTTTTGACGTACTTTTTTATACCTGTTTCTTCTACACGTCTTTTCGATAGATCTACTCGACCTACGACTGACCCTTCTTCAAAATCCTCAAGAATTGATTAAATAAAGTGAATCTAAGAGGAAATATAGATACACGCTCCCACAACATACGAAAATTTCTATTGTAGATTTATTCAGAATCTCGAGAAATTATTTTTATTTTATTTTTAAGATTCACTACTCTTTCGTAATACAGTATTGAATGAGTAGTCACACAAAAGAAAGTATTATCATGTGTTTTACGATCCCAGGGAATGTTGGAATTTTGTAGAATCCAACCTGAGATGGGTAAAGTGTCCACTCTTTTGATCCCTATTTTCTCCAATACCAAATTTATTCCCTCCGCCCCGCCCCAAGAGAGACTATTTGTCTAGGACACAAGACAGATTATAGGTTTCGACTGAACATGTACCTGTGACTAAAGGGTAGAGGGAGATGTCAGAGTGGGGGTCCGTTTCAGACGGTAGGGATTCCCCTAGACCCTCCGTCGTTCGAAGGGACAACAAGTTTTAAATTAGTCCTCTCCCGAACGGTCTTCGGAAAACGGGTTACCTGGTTATCGGAAAAAATGGGTAGTGGGTTCAGTCGTTGGAGTCGGACCGGTTCGGGTGGGGTCAGACCCGGTTATGCGTAGGAAACCCGAGTCGGCTCTTGATACCGTGTACACAGGTCGTGTTGGGGTGGGAATTAGCGGACAGAACGGGGTTCGTCTGGCCTGAGAGTGAATAAAATGGCTACTCCTTTGACTCCAGGTCTCCCAAACGGACTAAGAGAGTACCAGTATCCATTCGGGCACAGTCCTTTTCAGACCTTAGGTCCTGAGTTTTGACTTACCGGAAAGGTTGAAGTGGCTACAGGATCTAGGTCTTCTTCGTTCGACCCTATTCTCTAGTCTCTGGGGTTCGTCCAGCTCCCTCTCCTGAAAGACCGGTCTCACTACGGCTCGGGACTCGTGCATCAACCATTTTATGTGACTTCCAGAAATGGACCTAGAAGATTCTAGGTGTTCAAGACCCTGGCGACACGAATGTCCCCGTCATCTCCGCGACAGAATAAGTCTCCTACCCCGGTTTAATATGAACAGTAGAAGGGTAAGTGTAGTCTAGGTTGGAGAGGGAGAATTTTGGGAGGTTACCGAAGGGTAATAAGGATCTTGGTTTAGGTTGAAGGAGTGAACCCGGGGTTGTAGGATGTATTTCACCGAGGACTGACAACTAGACTCTAGGAGAGGATAGTGGGACGGGGAACAAGTGAGACAAGGTTGGGGAACCGGAGGGGAAACAAGGAGTTTTGTGGTTTTGACAAGAGTAGAGTATCGAAGTGTCGGAAATGGGACTACAAGGTAAAAAGACCTTGTAAGAGAGTTGAGAGGAGGACCGGTCAAGGAAAATTGGTAAGTCCAGAGACGAGTTTACAACGGAAAACCTCACCGGAAGAGACTGGTTCAATCGATTTATCTGCTTCGTAACGTCCGGTCTACCAGAGACAACGTTGATGAATTTAGACGACAATGTCTTACTTCCGTCGGTATTTGTCATACTTCCACTTACCCGTACCGACTCAAGGTTATTTTGAAATAACTGTTTTCAGCCGTCGTCCAGTCTAACCCGGTCACTGGTATCAAACGACTGGGAACGAGATTGAATAGTAGAACAAATAAAAACAGTAACACGAATGGTGCTAGACTTTAATAAGGAAACATATCGCTAAACAGAAGGAGATAAGAAAGGCGGGTTTGACAGTCGAGATCAGACGACAGTCAGAACAAGTTGTGACGACACCTTCGGGCAGAGGTTTTACCGGGGGTTGCTCGGGGTGAAGGACCATACGTGTGACCACACAACAAGAGAGGGTCTGACTTATCCTGACAGGACACATGCCTATAACGCTTTTAAAATTTCACACTGAAACTTCCGCTCCAATATTCTCTGCACCACCAGAAGTAAAACGGTAGAACCTACTGTCCGAGACTCCTTCGGTCGTCGGTACAACATTCCTTCGAGTTCGTCGGAACACCACCCCAGGTGTACCTCTCCTCGACTCCGGAGGACAGTCGAGGGTCGGTACGCTCACGTGGTAGAGTCTTCACCTAGAAGGTCGGTGCCAGTTCCGGACCGACGGTTAAACTAACGTTGGAGTACTTTCTGGGTCTGGTAGCTCCATTCGGTGAGGACTTCGGGATAGTACGTTTTTAAAACTACAGTTTTTACAAACGACAAAGTTTGATCCTATTAAATAATATGTCGGTATCTAATTTTTGTTTTTTTGTTTTTTTTGTTTTTTTGTCAACGGGTCGTGTTGCTAACCGAATCATTCGTAACTAATTATTTTTTCACTTTCACTTTCACTTCAACGAGTCAGGACAGGTTGAGAATCGCTGGGGTACCTGACGTCGAATGGTCCGAGGAGGCAGACACCCTAAAAGGTCCGTTCTCATGACCTCACCCTACGGTAACGGAAGAGGCAATATCGGTATCGAAATCCGATAAAAGTCTTCTATAGGGGTCTTGGTTTCTTTAAGTCTATAAAGTATACTATTACATGACGAATAAAGAAAAGTCTAATGACAAATGGGGGTTTAACACTTTACGCATAAAAATTTTTGTTATTAGAAGGAGATATTAGTGTTACATTTTGTTCGTCTTATGGGTAACAGTAATATCTTTGATACTAACATATGAAATTTATAAACCTATGGAAAAATTACTGATAGAATTTGGTTGAAAATTAAATATATATGGTTCTCATATGTGAATAATCAACTTTTTATGTAACCAAGATGGATGGACGATGAAAATTTTGTGTTGTACTATTAAACACAGAAGAAGACGGTATAAGGTTCAGTGTAATAAAATGGCTACCTCAATGTCTTAATTGTCATAAAATTTAATGCAAATATTGACGTGTCTGGAATTCACGATTTGGATCACCTCAAACAGTGGTCTCTTAACCGTAAAAGATGTTTACGATTGTTTCGTTAATGGTTACCCGAAAAATGTATAAAAAAAGAAATTATTCTTTAGTATACGGACATCTTTTCCGAATTTCCGAAGTAAATATAAGAAAATTTAGTTTAGAAGTAAATTATTGAATATATACAACAACCTTACCATATGTAAAAACGTCAGGAAATATAAAACACCATCAACCTTAACTTAGGGAAGATTTATCGTTTGACAGAAAACAAAAGAAGAGGAAAATAAAAATTAATCGTCTATGGACTTCATGATAAAAACGTCCCAAACGTGTCCGGGAATTGACAGATGATGTGAAACTACTTATTTTTTGATCCACGAATTCTTTATAACATCTTCTTACGTAAATTTATTTATACATTTTCCATATTTACATTATAATGTATTTGTATACATTCTTATATTTGAGTTATTATATCTTCCCGTGTTAATTCTGAAAGGTTTAAGTGATTGTCATCCGTTACCGTCGGGTGAAGTCATGAGAACGGACCTTTTGGGGTACCCGCTTCCTCGGACCATCCGACGTCAGGTACCCCAGCGATTCTCAGCCTGCCCTGACTCGCTGAAGTGAAAGTGAAAAGTGAAAGTACGTGACCTCTTCCTTTACCGTTGGGTGAGGCCACAAGAACGGACCTCTCAGGGTCCCTACCCCTTCGGACGACCCGACGGTAGATACCCCAGTGTGTCTCAACCTGTACTGACTTCACTGAATCGTCAATCGTTTAAGTGATCGTCAGGAACCTGTTCCACGGATACGTTCTTAAGAAGGTTATAACTCTACGATTCGAAAAACTTAAGACAAACACACAACGATTATAAGACACTAATATACTGAAATCCAAATACAGAGTGGTTCAGGTGCTAAGATTCTGAAACACTAAGAGACTAAGACTGTATCATACTTAGTAGATAGTTATGTAGAGTAGGAGAGTAGGAGTCAGTGGAGGACTCTACCAATCTACCGTAAGGACTGAGTCACTTGTACTCAAACTCTTCCGAGGTCTTCTATCACTTCCTGTCCCTTCGGACCGTACGAAGTCAGGGACCCCAGTGTTTCTCGACCTATACTGATTCTTGTCTTGTTGGAGTTGTGCATAATAACAAGTCTCTGAGAAGAAAAGGTCCGTGTTACAGTCCTCGGTCCCCGTACCGTCTCTTTTCTACTAGGGACAAGGACGGGAGGGAGAACTCGAGTACCCCTGTGTCCGTTCGTGTATCCGTATATACTGGGTGTCACTTAACAGTGTGTCCATCCACTCTTGACACCCACCCCCACCTGAAAGGTTGACACCCAACCTTCCTCCGTGGTTGGGTCGGAGGAACCCTCCCGACACTCGTCTTTATCGAAGGGTCTCCTCGATCCTTTTCTCTCTCTCATAAGTTGGTCTCTTTCCCTCACGATCTCATGTGACACAAGGTTCACTCACCTTCTCGTTCACGTTTCCAGGTCCCCAATCCCTCTCTCTCTCATACGCCGTATAGACCATTTAATTTGGCTCCAAACATGCTCAACCACGTCTCGACCCCCACCGCCACAACCTCTCTCCGTCTCACCGTTCTCTGAATACCGGTCTACTGTCTGCTAAATCATTTGGTACAGTTCCTTAAACTTGAAATAGGGCTCCCGTTTTCCCTCGGTTACTTCCCAAAATTCTCTTTCTCACTGTGTCAGACGAATCTCAAATCTTATTACGGAGACCGACGACGAACATCGAAACTTTTCTTCTCTCTGGTCCCTCCTCCGACCTTGTTCTACGGTCCACTCTCTTCTTCTCCGGACTTACGTTCCCTTTACCCGGGATCTCTCTGTGAATTAGACACCACACCACTAGTCTACGCCCACACCTGACATGACCATTGGATACTTGGGTCGGGAGGACCTGAAGATTCCAAGAGACTGAGACACGAGTTTTGAGGTATGGAGAGGTTGTGTTTTACGGACAACCATAGTGATATATATAAATGTTAGGGACTGGAGTGTCACGGGACATAGAGAGGAAAGGCTCGGAGTCAAAAGGAACAAACGTGTCACCCCCCAGTAGTTCTGGAAGGAACGTTTCACCGGTCCTTGACTCCCGACCACACACCAGTCGTAGATTTTGTTCCGTCCACCAGGTAGACACCATCCGTTGAAACGGGGTACACGACGTTTATGTCCATAACAGTCTTTTCTTGACTCAAAATACCACTGTTCTGTCTAGTCTTTCTTTTTTATCTTCATCCCTTATCGGGATAAGAGCAGACGAGGAACACTGGACCTAACGAGACCAAAGACCCGAAGACCGACCCGTTTACCACGGGTCTGAACAAAAGAACGAAGGTCCATGGTAGTCCATATGGTCAACCGGTAGTCCAAGGGATATTGACATCGGACTACCGGAAGGGTCAAGGAGGAAAAATAGAATTTGAGGGGACTCTCGAAGTGTGTGGTCGATCCCCATCGGGTCGTCCCAGATCAGAAAGGACCCGTCGAGTCTCGGTCCGATTCACGGTGGGTCTACCAACCTCGGTTGGTCGAAGGTTCAGTCGGGTACGAGTTCCGATATCATGACATCCGTGAGAGAAGAATCTGTTTCTAAGACAACCGAGTAAGTCCTTATACAGAAACCTCTGTCTTTGGAGTAAGTAGAGGGGTTTTACTGGCATGCACCCGGACTCTCTCTGGGTTCCGAGAAAGCAATGTTAAACGAAGAACGGTCACCAAGTCGAAACTTTTTCACTTTCACAATCAACGAGTCAGAACAGGCTGACAAACGCTAGGGTACCTGGGTACCTAGGGTCCGAGGAGACAGGTACCCTAAGAGGTCCGTTCTTGTGACTTGTGCGAACGGTAAGGGAAGAGGTCCCCCCTAGAAGGGTTGGATCCCTAACTTGGACCTAGAGGAGGTAACGTCCGTCTAAGAAATGACAGACTCGATGGTCCAAGTCGATATTAAGGTAAATTAAGTGTTTGGTAGTCAACTTGATGTGTTGACACCCGTTTGGGGTGTCTCGACTGTCCTGGGAACCTCTGGGAGGAAAGGACCTTCTCCTATAATCTTCGACTCTCACTCCACAGATTTTGACGTACCACAAAACACTTCCCAACCGAACCTCAAGTTCCGGTCTCGAGAGGTGGACAACAAAGAGACGTGTGTCGTCCCCGAGGTGTTTGTAGTCACTTTAATTCAGTTTAATCCTCAAACACTGTGTGTAGTATATGTAATGATTGACCATAAACGTGACTGATAAAGATCTTCACTCTCCTCGGACCTCTCTTTCCACCGGAGACCCTCCACTCAACCCGTCGACCCCAGTTCCCACCCTCCTTCGAGATGAAAATTAAAATACGGAAACATGGAAAGTTCACAAAATCTTGTCTCAGGTAGCTAGTTTGTTTGTTAGTACTAATTTATTTGTTACTTCACCCTCGGTCCGAGAAAACATTGAGGTACGGAACCATGTACGACAAGGGAGACCCACTTTATGGGAAAGGACCAAACGAGATGGACCTTTTGAGGATGCGTTAAATGTTCTGACCTGAGTTTACAGGTCACAGACTCCGGACCACGACGAGGGACTCTACCAAGGACAGACAGGTAGGTCGTGGAGGTGTGTGGGAGTAGTCGACAAAACACATGGTCCTCCGGGGGTACGGAGGACTGAAGAGTGACCTAAGACGGTTTCTCTCGGTAGTTCCCCTCTAATTGTCCGTCCTACTCGTTCTTCGTACCTAGAGATACGGTACCTCGGGGAGTAAGCTGTCCCGGACGTAAAGAGGTGCCGAAGTGAAGGTGCCAAGGTCGATGAAGGTCCTCGTCGTTGTGACAAGGGAGAGAGTAAGACATCCAGACCCCCACTCTAGTCAAGGGGTGTAAGATCTGGAACCCACGGAATGACGAGGAACTCCAAAGGGAATCGGACGGGTGTGAAGACATTTGTGCGATAAGTAATTTAAACGGAGTCAACTCGGTCACCAAGATCTGGACCTCTAGAACGCAGAGTCCTCTGTAGACCGTTGTAGACTTCTGTAAAAGTCAACGGTACGGACCAAAACTCCCACGACGACCGTAGTTCACCCACGTCCGGTCCCTACGACGATTTGTAGGGTGCTACTTGTTCCGTCGAGGAGAGGGGTTGTCTCTTAATAAGTCGGGGTTTACGATTACCACCCTGAAGGGACCACCAAGTCACCACTTCTCAGGCGGACGGTTGCCCAAGGCAGTGACCAGACCCTTCTACCCAAGGCAGTGACCAGACCCTTCTGCCCAAGGCAGTGACCAGACCCTTCTACCCAAGGCAGTGACCAGACCCTTCTGAAGTGTACGATACGTCGTTAATTCGTGCACACGGTATTGATGGCTTCGGGTACACGAGATCTCTTGTGCACGAGGCATTGTTCTCTTCGGTGGTGTTACTCTCCGGACTCGTGACGTTTCTTCTCATCGGGGGCGAGCGGAGATCTCTTTCGAGTGCGTGTCGTCACTTCTGGGTCATGTCAGCGTTTATCTATTCATATTTATTTATTTTACCGATACAATTACCCAAAAAAATTTCATTCTCGGGGTCAGACAATACAATGTCACTCCCTCGTGACAGTCCGTCTGGTTCCCACTGGTCAACTAGGAAAAAACGGGTCCTGAAAAGGTGAAAACTTAAGGTACCTGATATATCAGGTACCCCAGTGTTTCTCAGTCTGTACTGACTCGCTGAAAGTGGAAGGGCAAAATCGTCACTTTCAGGACTAACGACTTTCGGGAAAGTCCAGAACCCGTTTGATTCTACCAAACAGTGAAATCGTCCGGTCTACTAACCAGCCGGGTGTTTTAAATTTTTATTATTTTCCGATTCTATACAACTTATAAATAATACACAGTCTACGAACAGATTGTAACAATATTCATAATCAAGTAAATTAGAAGTATTCTTGGGTCACTCCATTTATAATCATAGGGGGAAACATGACACCGTGTCTCTCCATGGTGTTAATGACTCCAGTGTGTCGAGGACTCATTATCTCGGTCCTAAACTAAGGTTTAGTAGTCTTAGTATAAATACTAATACCGGAAACGATATGTAAACTTATGTCAACTAGGACTTGTTTCAGCCCCAATGTCCGTGGGTAGGAACCACGTCAACTTTTAGACACATATTGAATCTAGTCGGGTGGAAGGTTCACCAAGGAAGTATCGTCACCAAAGAGGTCATAGGTGTCAAGACGTGGGTACCTAAGTTGGTTGGTACCTAACACCAACCAACTTAGGTACCCAACTTATGTTATTATCATAACATTATAAATGACACCTTTTTATAGACGTATTTCCACCTAGGTGCGTCAAGTTTAGGCACAACGAGTTCCCAGTCGACATATAAAATTTTCTAGAAAACTCATTATTATTATTACTATTACTCACATGGTCCACCGTGAGCACCATTTCTTAGACGGACGGGTACGTCCTCTACAATCTCTACGCCTAAGTTAGGGACCCAGTCCTTCTAGGGACCTCCTCCCGGACCGTTGGGTGAGGTTATAGGAACCGACCTATTAGGGTACCTGTCTCCGTCGGACCGGCCGATTACCAGGTCTCCCAGAGTTTCTCAGTCTATGCTGACTTCTTTGTCGTGCGTGCTTTATTACTATTATCGTTATTAGTACTTTATATAAAATTTTGAAAATTTTTATCATTATTACTATTATATATATACACACACATACATACACATATATATATGTATATGTGTATGTGTATAAACCGACGTGGTGGTTCTCTGGATACCCTAGAATCAAGGGACTGGTCCCTAACTTAGACACGGGGGATGTCGTCTTCGCATCAGAATCGTCGACTCACGGTCCCGTCAGGATTTAAAAAATTCGTAAGTTCATATGGTGGTTTAAGATTGGGTCATCTCCGTTAAATATAAGATTGAACTTACTAGTCTAAACGGACAACACATCTGGTGTCTTATTTCGTACGACCCCCGGTGAAGGCGATTTAATTTCGACCTCACCTTCTGAGTCTACAAATGTCCTGGTTTGTTGCTCCAGGATGCCTTATCGTGTCCCTTGATATAAGTTATAGGACACCATTTGGTACCACCTTTTCTTATACTTTTTCTTACATATATGTATACCCATATTGACTTAGTGAAACGACATATCATCTTTAATCGTATTGTAACATTCAGTTGATATGAAGTTATTTTATTAAAAAAATTTTTATCTCCAGGATACATTGATTTTTTTTTATTTTACGAATGTCCCGGTCCGCCCGTTATAGCCACCCATTCCGCCCGGACACGTTATCCCCCACCACCCCTGACACCGTTTTACCCTTGCCTTTCGTAACAACTGTTCCCCGTCGGCCCTAAGTCGAGGTCCGTGAACTCTAGCCCCGGGTCGTTGACGTCTACAAGATGCTCTCCGGTCTGTAACTAAAAATTGTCGTTGGTTCTGTCACTTTTGTTTTGTCTTTGTGATCCACGTATTCGGTTTTGAATAGACACCCAGTCTGGGTCAGGGACGGGTGATGGGGATCACTGGACAAAACAAAACAAAACAAAATTAGTGATAAACCACGAACGAAGTCGTCGTGTATATGGTTTGACCTTTTTCCGTCTCTTCTAATCGTACTGGGGACACGTTCCTACTGAACGTTTAAGTACTTTGAAAGTATAAACCCCTTCCCCTATATACATTGTATATCGACTGAGTGAAACAACATGTCTTCTTTGTTTGTGTTGTAACATTTCGTTAATTTGCGGTCATTCTTTTCTTTTTATTATTATGTCGTTTTTGTAAATTTGTAAAATTTTTAGCGAAAAATTTTAACACCATATAAGCGTGTTACCTTGTGATATGTCGTTACTCTTACTTGTCTATGTGAGGTCGACATTTTTTACGCCTACTGAGAGAGTTTGTGTTCGGTCTATGTTTGCTTATGCGGGGCATAAGGTGCAGATACTTTCAAGTTGTCTGGTTTTATTGGATCCCATAATTCTAAGTTCTAGTACCATGAGACATCTCTCCACTCGACACTTACTGACCTTCTCTGTGTTCCTCCCGAACTCCCCGACCGGTCCCAGGGACAGAAGTAGACCCACGGTCCCTGTACCACCACAAGAGGAGCACTCCTAATGACTCGACATGCGAATCCAAACCACGAAAGAAATATTTTACATACGACATATGAAATTAATATATTTTTAAAACTTTGTATGTACATGTGTTTGAAAACGGTAAACTTTTATAAAGATACCTACTTCATCCTAACACGAACTTGTGTTTCCTTTGGTTTACGACCTTATTAACTGAAGTCTCCGACCCAAAGGGACGTCTTTCGGAGACTCTCGAGAAACAACCCATATATTTTTCTTGTGTAACAGTCCTTAAGTGACTAAACTTTAATACCGTAAATTATTTTGCCGAGGTAAAAAGAGTTCCTAGTAAACATATAGTTATTGACGACTCTTAGGACAACCAAAGGAAGTAAAGAAAATGAGTCTAAGAACCTACAAACTTTAATATTTTATTGAAAGATAGAGTAAATATATAGTCCGAAGGTACCCTTTCCCCAAAGCACCGATTCTTTTATGCTCTTAGACTTCCAACTCGAAGATTTTAGGACGGATAGTCTTCGTCCTACACAGACCTCCACTAAGTTCCTGTTCCTACTACCCTCCCCTCACAGGTACATTCCTCCCTCCGTCACCCCTCCCCGCCGACGTCGGTAAAGAGTCTCCCGCACAGAGGTAAATGTTTCCCGGAAAGAAAGGCAATTAGTAGAGAAGTCGTTTGTGCAGGGTTCACGGGTGAGGCACGGTCCAATATTCACACGTTCAATTAGAATCTTAGTGTTTCTGCCCTGAGGATTGTGACGGTTCTGTGGTAGTCTCGGATACTGACCCTGGGAACGACCCAAGGTGGCTGGAGGGTTTGTTGGGTCTACCTGGGGAGGAGTGACGGAGGTGGGAGGTTGGACCGGGACTGGAAATGGTAGGGGTTGAGGTACCCGCGGTGGAGTGAGTAGAGGGACGGGGAGAGTCCGGGGATTTAGTCGAGAAGAGTCTCACAAAGATGCTTTGTGTTTAGTCTTCTACGAGTGAGGACCTCAAGGGACCACCAGATCGGTAATGCCTTAGTGGACGGTTAGGTCCCTGTACCCAAGTTAGGAACCACACCCTTCTAAGGTGGACAGCACCCCATGGATTTGGACACACGGTGTTGATGAGGTCGAGTACGTGGGATCTCGGGTGTGAGACGGTGCTCTCTTCACTTCACTTCACTTCAGCGAGTCAGTACAGGCTGAGAAACGCTGGGGCACCTGACATCGGGTGGTCCGAGGAGACAGGTACCCTAAGAGGTCCGTTCTTATGACCTCACCCAACGGTAAAGGAAGAGGTCCCCTTAGAAGGGTTGGGTCCCTAGCTTGGGCCCAGAGGACGTAACGCCCGTCTGCGAAATTGGAGACTCGATGGTCCCTTCGGTGTTCTCTTCGGCGACGTTACTCTTCGGGCTTTTGACGTTGATCTCCCATCGGGGGTGAACAACGTTGATTTTCGGGTGTACGTCGTCACTTCTGGGTTCTTTCTAGGCCGTGTCGGTATCTATTTATTCGTTTATTTTAAATTTTTCTTTAAATAAATTCTATAAATAAATTTATTTAATTTATTTTAAATAAATAAATTTTAATTATTTTTTCTGCTACTACGAGTGAAGATAGAATCGGTGGAGCTTTCAATATGGGTCCGGTGTCTCTCACTGTAGGCTTAAGGAAGACGTCGAGCGTCCGGGGCGTAACTAGACGAGGGGAGAGAGGTCATTGCGTCCAGGTCAAACCCCGGTAACGAGAGTGACAAGAGAGCCGAACCTGTAGAGAAGAGGATGGAGAAGTTTACAGACGACTAAGAAAAAAAAAAAAAAAACTCTGAAAATCTACACCTGGCAAAAGATTCCAAAATGACTTAAACAATTGTTGTAGCGAAGAGGAGATACAAAACGTAAAAACCGACGTTTCGGACACCCCTGAATCAAGGGACTGGTCCCTATCTTGGACGCAGGGGACGTAACGTTCCACCTAAGAATTGGTGCCCCGGTGGACCCTTCAGGGATAGACAACCAAGAACGCTAAGTCTATAGTGGTGTTTAGTCGGTGAGGGTTCGTTACCTGTTGTGTCCCCTGAGAGACCCCTCCTGACGTTTCAACCCCTGTCCTTCTACCGCCCGTCTTGGTAGGACCCACTACAACACATGAGAAACTTAAAATATAGTACACGTATAAGTTCCTAATAAATTAAAATTCGTCGTCACAGAGGAAGCCCTCCGGAGAGACCTTTCACTGGAAAGGGTAAATGAAGGAGAATGCCACGAGAGTAAGAGGAAATACTTCACAAATTTATGGCAAACATTGACGGAACCCAAAACAAAACAAAATGAAACTGAGAAAATTTTAAAAAATAAAAACCGACGTGACCCTCCCCAAGAGATCAACACCGCTAACCCCCGCTGAGAAATCAACGTTAGACGGTCTAAGAGTAACGTCACCGGAGAGGAACACCACCTCGGGCCCGAGACCCCGTGTGTCCGAAATCGTCAACGTCGAACGTCCGTGATCGTGAGTCCGAGTCGTCAACACCACGAGCCCGAATCAGCGGGAATGACGTGTACCCTAGGAGGACCTGGTCCCTACCTTGGGTACAGAGGACGTAACCGTCCACCTAAGAATTGGTGACCTGGTAGTCCCTCCAGGAACTGAGAGAAAAATCAAATAAAGATAGAGGGACAGTACTCATGTCCCTGAAACGGACAGAAGAGATGGTGAACCGTGTCAGACGCGTCTGTCATCCAGAAGTTTTTTATATATAACTTATTCTTCTCTTCCCTCCCCCTCTTCCTTCCTACGGACCCTACTATTATCTCAATGGGTCCGTTTCGACCCTCGCAACCCCGAACTCCTGGACTTCTTCCAGTCCGGTTATCTACCTCTACACTCTCGTCTCTCACTCCGTCCGTTCTATTACAGGTAAAATGTGTGCTCCTCAGATTCTGAGTCTCTCCCGTTCCCTGAATGGATACAGTAGGTCCTCCGGTCCCAGAGTTAAACCTTAGATCCTGGGTTGAGTTCTAATTTAACTTAGAGTATCACAAACTCATGAATACACATGACTGAATACTAAACCCATAATAATAGTGAAGGAGTAAATTGGCTACTTCTTTGACCCCGTGTCCCACCAACTCACTGAACGAAACCAGTGTGTCCTTCATCGACTCGGATTTCGGAAAGAGACCGAGAGTTCCCGAGGGTCAAAGGTGGAGGGTCAGAAGGGTTCGGAGACCGGAGTGTTTTCGGGGGTGAATCGAGGGTATCCTCGACACTCAAGTTTGGGACTGGACGCGATTTCGAAACCTGTTTCGGTCCTTTGCGACACTTTACGAGACCCTCGGCCCAAGGGGGGTTGAGGTTTGACTTTCTTCCGTTTTCATCGGGACGACACTCTTTTTTCACTATTTTTATTAATATGCTGAACAATTCACTATTTTTTATTAACATCCCGAGGACCGTTTGTCGGGCTCGGCCTCTCTATGCCAGATTACTATCGTCCTTAAATACCGAGACACCCGGGTCGGAAAAACTCCGCCCCCACTATCCTCAACCCCAGTGTTCACCCCAGTACCCGTCTTTTGAGGGTCGTCGGGGAAGAACCCCACTCCGGACTCGGGGAGGGGACGGTAGGACCCGTCACTAAAGACCCCGAGAGACTGTCGGTGTAGGGGGTCGGGTACCCGGGGCAATCAGTAGGTAGACCAACACCGAACCCAGAGAACGGTGAACGGAGAAATTTTTGGATATTTGATCTCCTGAAGGGACCACCAGGTCACCGATTCTAGGAGCGAAAGTTACGTTCCTCGGGCCCAAGTTAGGGACCAGGTCCTTGATCTGGAGTGTACCACGTTGATTCTAGGCACACTTTTTTGGGATATTTGATAATCGTGAAATATCACTGAACCAAGTCAGTGATTAAGAACCCCAGGACCCTCTTCCATCCCTTGTCGAAAACCTCCACCTCACTCTAGGACTCCCGTGTCACTGGACAAGGAGGACGTAGTCTCCTGCAAATGACGCCAGGGGTAGACACGGATGAGATTACGCCGGTCCCCCTTCCACTACTGATTTGTGACTAAAAGGGTCCCAGTCTCACGGGACGTCCCCCTGTAGTCCTGACCCGTCACCCAAGGTCCAGATTCCTGACGTCAGAGAGGTGGTGTTTTTTCTGACCCTCACCGAATAGGGATCTTCGTAGGTGTCGAGAATTTCTGTGGTTTAATCTTTAGGTCAAAAATGCTTTTTGTTTTAGATGTATAGTGTTTTCGAGTCTATTACGTCTCTTCGTGTTTCTTCTTTTAAGTTTTGTGACTGCAAAATGGTGGGTCTCCCCTTTTTTTCACCGTTCTGACCGTCTCGATGCCCCAGTTCTCGTGTGTCGGAGACTCCGGTTTTACGGGACTAGGTCCACCGTCGAGACACGATGGACCCGTCGGATCTCTCACAATTGAGAGGCGGACGTGCCAGCAGATTCCGTCGTGGACGGTGTGTTCCGACAATCCTCGTGATGAAGGTCTTCTGGATCGTGTCGTGGGTGTGTCTTACTCACGACGATGGATTCACTGACAAGTGACTTAGGAAGGCTGTGTACGAGGTATGTATGTCGATGTGGGTACTTCACCTAAAAATTTATATGAGTTGTTCTATCAGATCCGTAGAAAGATGCAGAAATTCAAGTAAATACATTCTTTCCGAAAGGCAAAAAAATGTTATTAGTCTTAAAAATTTAATTATCTAACTGAATAATTAATTAAATAACCGGTGTGGTACGTCGTACACCCTAGAACCAAAGGGCTGGTCCCTAGTTTAGGTACGGGGGACGTCACCTTGGTGACCTGGCGATCCCTTAAGGGACCTTCCGTCCAAAAATAAATTCGTGACTTGTCGAATATGTAAGTTTTCGGGGAAAGACTGACGTCTAGGGGTGGTTGTAGGGAAGTCTCCACAAACATAGACGTCTCTCGAAAGACGTCTGCGGGTTCCGTTAAGACACATCGTCATACCCTCGATCGTTTATTGTACGGGTCCCAGTGTTTCGACCCTGAACTTAGAGAGTGTAGACCTGAGGTCTTCGTCTTGGGTTCTGTCTCTTTAAGAGGTCCTCCCAAAATCTCAGTTTACCTATACTGCGACTTAAGGACAAGACGGTCATGGTCGACGCAGTGGAGCACGGTCAGAGAATTGGAGGGACTCGCAGTCAAAAGAGTAGACATTTTACCCCGACGACTCGGTGACAACGGTATCTCTAACGACACGAGTCAGCGCAGACTAAGAAACGTTGGGGTACCTGACATCGGCAACTCCTCGGGCGTCCGAGGAGACAGGTACCTTAAAAGGTCCGTTCTTATGACAACACCTAACGGTAAAGGATGAGGACCCCTAGAAGGTCTGGGTTCCTAGTTTGGATGTAGAGAACGTAGAGGACATAACCGTCCGCCTAAGAAATGGTGACGTGGTGGACCCTTCCGAGTATCTCTAACGATAATGGACCTATTATCGACAACAAAGACCTTGTCATTACGGACACCCCGAGGTACGATTCACGGAAAGTGTGATATATCAATATCAAGTCAGTGAGTCAGCACAGGCTGAGAAACGTTGGGGTACTTAGCGTCGTACGGTCCGGAGGGACAGGTAGTGGTTGAGGGCCTCAAGTGAGTTTGAGTACAGGTAGCTCAACCACTACGGTAGGTCGGTAGAGTAGGAGACAACAGGGGAAGAGGAAGATGGGGGTTAGGGAGGGTCGTAGTCTCTGAAAAGGTTACTCAGTCCAGAAGCGTAGTCCACCGGTTTCAAACCTCAAAGTCGAAATCGTAGTCAGGAACCTTACTTGTAGGTACTGACTAGAGGAAATCCTACCTAACCAACCTAGAGGAACGTCAGGTTCCCTGAGAGTTCTCAGAAGAGGTTGTGGTCTCAAGTTTTCGCAGTTATGGTGTATTGATTACTCTCCGGGTACATTTCGTCCGTCTGTCGTGGCCCTCTCGGGACTCCTACATATAAAGTAGGAGTCCCCGAAACCGAGAAAACGAGTAACACAATGAAGTTCCTGACTACGTATTGTCCGCTAGTTTTTTTTAACAACTATTTATTGATTAAAACGGCCCTCGGTCTCACTCCTTAGGGTGGGTACTGTTCCAGTACGCCGTCTCTAGACTACCCGTTCCAATTCAGTCTAGAGTCCAAAAGGGGGACCATAAAGGACTCGCACATGGGGGGTTTTATTCTTATACGAACGGACCTTTTTCAGTAGCGTTCCGAAATCAGAAGACGTAAACTTTCTCACAAAGTTAGGTTTTTGGGGAGACTACCGAAAGATCGAACGGACGGGTCACTAACAAACTCCGGAAGACTGGCGTCCTCCGTGTCCTTCGAATTTTGTAGGATCCTTACATCCCCGAAGGCTCCTCAGTTTTAATAATCTTATCCTGACTAATTTCTAAAGTAAACAACTCGGTTATGAACGACGGTTTAAAATTATAGAAAATGAACAACTATATCAACCATATATCTTTTTGTTCATCGTTGTAATCTAGAAACTCAATTCATGGAAGAAACAATATTGGGTGACGCGGAAACAAGATATCTCTACATTGAAATTACGAAATTCCTCTACGTCTAATTTCTTTTTGTGAAGTCCCCTTTGCTTTAATTGTAAGTAATTCCTTCTCTTGGTTTTTCACAATCGTTCGGAGAACCGGTCTTCTATTACATTTAGTGGACTCTGGAAAACATATGTTTTTCTATATGTTTTTCTCAGACCCGACGATTCCGATGTATTAAAACATAATGGGTAACTAGAGATACATATTAGATTTCATATTTTCCGGAACTTCCTGTTATCTCCCCCCCGGTCAGTAACCTTCCTGACCAAAGGGGGCGCAGAGGAGAAATGAGATTAAAGTCCGACTTAAGGGTAGACCCCGCACCTTCGAGTGGTACATATGAATGAACAGGGCCGAAGATTCTAGGCATTCTCTCCCTCGGGTTCCGCCCCGTGAGAGGCTATAAGTTTGCCCGTGGCGACCGGATTGCATCTACCACGTTCGAGGAACAGACCTTGAAATAACCGAAAGGTGCATATGGTTCAATAAGTCGGAGAAAAAGAGGTGAAATAAAAGGATGATGTGATAAAGAAGGACTAGATTAGAATATAATTATTTATTTATTCAGAAAGGAGTGGTTACGGCAGGGGCGAAGCTTAAAGGGACCTAGGTGGCCCCGACCTGGGGCCGTATTAAATCGGTCATAACTACTGTTTTCCCGAGGCACTGAATGGTCCATATACTGTAAGTCGTTTAGAGAATTATGGAGACTTGAAGTTAAAAGAGGATCTAGATTACCCTTGGTACTGTCTCCGTGGTAAGTAGTCCACGATTGAGACATGACCCAGGATAAGATTCTCTAAATATACATTATAAAGGAAATTTGGAGGGAAACTCCATGGTAACGACGATTCAGCGAAGTCAGGACAGGCTGAGACACGCTGGGGTCCCTGCCGTCGGGTGGTCCGAGGGGGTAGGGACCCTAAGAGGTCCGTTCTTGTGACCTCACCCAACGGTAAAGGAAGAGGTTACGTACTTTCACTTTTCACTTTCACTTCAGTGAGTCAACACAGGTTGAGTATCGTTGGGGTACCTGACGTCGGATGGTCCGAGGAGGCAAGTACCCTAAAAGGTCCGTTCTCATGACCTCACCCCACGGTAAGATTGGGTATAATTTCAGTTTGGTCGACTCTAATTCAGCGAACCAATGACAGAATGTTCATCATTCTCCACCTCGATCCTAAGTTTAGGGAGTTCTGAGACTACGGTCTCATGTGACAAATTGTGATAGATCCGACGTAAAGACTTTCATTGGGAAGGAAGAGGAGTTGGTATGTTTCTTATTTACATAGTCCTATGTAAGTACCTCACCTTATGATGTGTCGTTACTTTTTCTCATTCAATATTTATTGGTTTTGTTACCTCCACTTAGAGTGTTAATACAATTTCCCTTGGTCCGTGTTTTCTCATGATCTCAGTAGTCTTTTTTTTATCCTATAAACCAATTTAAACTTAAAGTCTATTTGTTACTTAAAAAAATCATATTTTTAAAGGTCGACTCGATAAATTTTAGGATTCTCTACGACGATGATTTCACGATATGAGATACAAGGTCGTTTAACCCTTTTGAGTCGTCACCGGTGTTCTGACCTTTTCCAGTTAAAAGTAAGGTTAGGGTTCTTTTCGTTACGGTTTCCTACAAGTTTGATGACATGTTGACGCGAATAAAGTGTACACTCGTTGTATTACTAGTTTTAGGAAGTTGGATCTGAAGTTGTCATATACTTGACTCTTGAAGGTCTACATGTTCGACCTAAATCTTTTCTCCTCGGTCTCTAGCTTAACGGTTGTAAACGACCTAGTATCTCTTTCGTTCCCTTAATCTCTTTTCGTAGATGAAGACGAAGTAACTGATACGATTTTGGAAACTGACACCTACTGTTGTTTGACACCCTTTCAGACTTTCTCTACCCCTATGGTCTGGTGGACTGGACAGAGGACTCTTTGGACGTATGTCCAGTTCTTCGTTGTCAATTTTGACCTGTACCTTGTTATCTGACCAAGTTTTAACTCTTTCCTCATGTAGTTCCAACATATAACAGTGGAAAGAATAAATTGAATGTACGTCTCACATAATTCGTTTTACGACCGGACCTACTTAATGTTCGACCTAAGTTCTAGAGGTCCTATTTATAGTTGTTGGAGTCTATACGTCTACTATAGTGAGATTACCGTCTTTCACTTCTCCTTGATTTCTCGTAGAACCACTCCAAGTACTTTCTCCTCTCACTTTTCAACCGAACCTTTAGTTGTAAGTTTTTTGATTCTAGTACCGTAGACCAGGGTAGTGAAGTACCTTTTATCTACCCCTTTTCACCTTTGTCACCGTCTAAAATAAAAGAACCCGTGGTTTTAGTGAAACATACCACTGACGTCGGTACTTTAATTTTCTCCGACGAGGAACCTTCTTTTCGATACTGTTTGAATCTGCCGTATAATTTTTCGTCTCTGTAGTGAAACGGTTGTTCCAGCCATATTAGTTTCGATACCAAAAAGGTCATCAGTACATACCTACACTCTCAACCTGGTATTTCTTCTAACTCAGGGTTTCTTGACTCAGAAAGTTTAATACAACGACCTCTCCTGAGAATTCTCAGGGAACCTGTTGTTCCTCTAATTTAGTCAGCTAGGATTTCTTCTAGTTAGGTCTTATAAGTGACCTTCCTGACTACGACTTCAACTTCGAGATTATAAACCGGTGGACTACGTTTCTCGGCTGAGTAACCTTTTCTGGGACTACGACTCTTTTTAAGTCCCGTCCTCCTCTTCCCCGCTGTCTCATACCCTACCGACCTACCGTAGTGACGGAGTTATCTGTACTCACACTCGTTTGAGACCCTCTATCACTTCCTGTCCCTTCGGACCACACGACGTCAGACACCCTAGCGTTTCTTGGTCTGTGCCGAATCGTTTACTTGTTGTCACAGGGTATCCTTTAAGTTTAAATTAACCGTAGGACCAAAAAATACACTATCTGGACCGTTGAGATTTATAATATATACATATTAAACTAAATATACTTCAAGTTTTTGCGCGTTTTACTTATTTACCACTATCTTCAGTCCTATCACCAACGAAACCCACCCCCCACTCACCTTTCCAACAATATCGTCAAAGTCTGGGACTAGACCCACGCCCATAGACACATACATGTGAATCTTGTTAAGTGGTGCGACATGTGAGTCCCGAACATGTAAAATGTTCCATACACTTAACACTGAGGTAATTTTGTAAAAAATTTAAGATTTCTCGGTATGTGGGATAGAAATTTTAGAAACCATTATCGTAGTTTGATTACTCCACGAACCTTCCTGTTTTACTCTAGTTCAAACACTCAGACAATCGTGTAAGATCCTCGAGCATCGTTCTTGAGTCATTTGTCTTCGGTGACAATTAAACTTCCAACCGTAATAGTAGGAGAAGACAGTAAAAGAGATTACGTCTAACAGACCTCGCGGGGGTTCACAGATGGAAAACAGTATCGTGGAGTCAATGACGTTTCTTGTAGGAAATAGATTCGAATCTCAGAATTAAAGTTTCCCGTTACGAAACGAAACGAAAACGAGGTCCTAGTGTATTCTTTCATGGTCTTAGGTGTACTCTGATTACCCAGGGTTCAGGTTGAGGTCAGGACATGGTGCTGTCGGGGGCCGTCACGTAGTCTTCCCTCCGTCTTCCCCTACGTGCCCAAACGGAGAGACTGAGTGACAGGTTCCCGTTACTGTTTGTCGTAGAACAAAATGTCTTTGAGCGTAACATTTGGTCAGGCAGGATTTCCTTTAGTTGGGACTTATAAGCAACACTCCTGACTACGACTTCGACTTCGAGGTTATTATGAAACCGGTGGACTACGGTTCTCGGCTGAGTAACCTTTTCTGAGACTACGACCCTTTCTGACTTCCGTCCTCCTCTTCCCCCACTGCCTTCTACTCTACCAACCTACTGTAGTGACTGAACTACCTGTACTTAAACTCGTTCGAGACTCTCTACCACTTCCTGTCCCTTCGGACCACACGACATCAGGGACCTCAGCGTCTCAGTCTTTACTGACTCACTGACTTGTTGTTTTTGTTCTTGTGTACCATTATAAACTTTCGTAACCTTCCCGAAAGTGTAATTATTATTAGTGTTGAAAGTCACTCGAGTAGTGGACACGCCCGTGGTACGATTCTCTATATATAGGTAAAAGGGGAAATTAGAATTTTACTGGACACACCGTATATAACAAAACATCGGACGAAAAAAGGAGAGTTCTCATGTGAAACCCGTAGAAAGGTACAGTTATTTATATCGACCCCGCCATTCATGAACTAAGTTTCCGACTCTTTGAATTTGTCAGTCGTCGGTGACGGGTCCACTTCTAGTTATTATCAATTGTAAATAACTCACGAAATAATGTGTGGCCCGGGATATGATTAACAAATTGTACTTGATAGAGAGTAAACTAGGAACTCCGTTAGAGCTCCAACAACAAGTCAGCGAGTCAACACAGACTGAGAAACGCTGGGGTACCTGACGTCCGTGGTCCGAGCTCCATCGAAGATAACAATAAGTCTACTCCTTCGACTTCCAGTTTCTCCCTTTGTCTGAGAGGCGCCAGTCTGTCGACCACATTTACCGGTTCGACGCCAAGTTTGGGTCCAGGCAGACTAAGACCATGGCCCGAGAGTTGGTCCTCCTGTTATCACCCCTCCTGGTACATCTCTTTTCCTCGGTGACTGTTTAGGACTTCCGTCCCTCCTCCCTTCTTACCCAGTTCAGGTGTCCCCTATGTCAAAGGTTTTCGGTGTCAAGAACCTCCCTTATTCTTCCGAAGGACCTCCACCATGGTAAACCCGACTAAGATACTTAGGTCGGGTCTTTCCTCCGGAAAATTATTGAATGGTCGAGGACTCACTAAAGTGGGGTCTGTACGACGACGACGACGACGATTCAGTGAAGTCAGTACAGGCTAGGACACGCTGGGGTATCTACCGTGGGGTGGTCCGAGGGGGTAGGGACCCTAAGAGTTCGGTTCTTGTGACCTCACCCAACGGTAAAGGAAGAGGTCACGTACTTTCATTTTTCACTTTCACTTCAGTGAGTCAGTACAGACTGAGAATCGCTGGGCCACCTGACGTCGGATGGTCCGAGGAAGTAGGTATCCTAAAAGGTCCGTTCTCATGACCTCACCCCACGGTAAAGGAAGAGGTAGTGGGGTCTGTATGTCCCTAAGTTTAGGATTGGCACGGTGAGAGTCAAATTTTTTTTTTTTTGTCGTAATCACTTCATACTGACTATCTGTTATTTACTATGGATAAGTTTAGTATATTAAACTGCTCATGACTATATACATACATGGGTACTTGAGTAGTGGTGTTAGTTCTACTACCTGTAAAGGTAGGGTGGTCTTCAAAGGAGTCAGGAGAGATATTCGACCGAAGAGTAGTGTAGGGGCAAGAGTCCGTTGGTGTCAGTGCGAATAATGTTCACTTGGGGTCGGTGAGATACCTGACCACTGCATAGGGTCCTGTGTCGTAGGAGTTGATCTACATTGCTGACGGAGGAAACGCGACTCAGTCACGACAATCGGACCTTCTTATTACTATCACCGCAACTACCACGGTCCGTGATAAGAACCACGGACACACACAAACTAGGAATATTTCGGGACACTCCCCCCACTAACAAAAGAAGGTGAAATGTCTACTCTTTTGATTCAACATCCCCGGTCTATGACCAGTTCCAGCGTGTCGTCAAGTATACTACCACGGCCCAAAACTTGGATCCAGTCAGACTAACCCCCAGGTGTCCAGAACATTACTTCCTGGACCGAGTCCTGATCGTTCTACCGGGGTAGCATTTTCGCACAGAGTCTGAAGGGAGCGTCAGATCGTCAATTCTGAGACACGAAGGTGACGTCCCCTGTTCCCAAGGTAGGGACCAATCCCTTGATTCTAGGGTGTACGGCACACCGTGTCGGTTTTTTGTTTTGTTTTTTTTGCAAAAATTTTCTTCCTTATTATTTTCATTACTGACTATTATTATGTGCGTACGTACGATTCAGTGAAGTCAGTACAGGTTGAGAAACACTGGGATACCTAACATCGGGGCGGTCCGAGTGGACAGGTATCCTAAGAGGTCCGTTATGACGTCACCCAACGGTACGGGAGAAGGTCCCTTAGAAGGACTGGGTCCCTAGTTTTGACTCAGAGAACGTAACGTCTGTCTAAGAAATGGCGACTCGGTGGTCCATTCGGGTTAACCATTACTTTCCATAGAATTTTTTATTATGTCACTCTGACTCGATCCGTCCGAGAAGTCGACCAGGACCACCCCTCCCCCACTCTACAGAGTGTGGGGAGACCAGAGGAGTGGCAAGGTCCGGGACAGACCCTGTACGAAGTCAGACGGACGGGCGTGGAGGTAGTCAGTAGGACTGAGTCCAATCTTTTAGTCACACATTTGTCTTTTTATGTCGACCCGGGAGTGGTGAAGACTCTTTAGGTATGTTGGCCGGGTGTGGTACAGAAGTAGAGTTCAGTCTCTCGACTGGTCGACATAGGACCCAGGACTAAGACTCCGAGAGTCCTCGTTTTTTCAAACCGTGCGTCTCTTTGTTTAGAGACCGGGTGACCCCGATACCTAGTGTTCGAGACATGCTGGGGGAGTACCCCAGTCCGCACAGACCGTGAACGGTTCGGGGACCGAAGAGGTCGGAACCAGACCTGTGAACAGACCTGTGAACAGTCCTGTGAACAGTTCGGTTCAGTCCGAGACCTGCCGACCAACTCGTTGGGCACTGGAGTGTGACCCAGTCTAGGTAGTCCACTCGTAGACCAATTCTCGTCCCTTGTAAAACAAGAAGTCTTAGTGTCCCAGTTTCTCATACTTGGACGGGTAGGTGTTAAGTTTGGGGACTGTGTCGGTAAAGGAAGTCCATTCAAGGAAGTGGAGGGACTCAAGGGGAGACGATTTACTTCCAATTGTTCGAAGAGGTGGAAGGTCCTGACAACACTCTAAGTCCATTACTCACACTTCCCTACCGTGTCTGTAACCGTCTGTGAGTTATTCCCCCCCAATAATAGTGTTTACCCCCGTGACTTGTGGTTTATCTTTTGTCATTCAATATGTATGTCACCTACTCTGGGTGACCCCTCGGTCCGACGGGTCCAAGTTTTAGTCCGACGGGGTAGTGCAAGACACACCGGTACTTTTGGAAAGACTCAGAGTCAAAAGAAGAGACATTTTACCCTTATTATTATTATCCCAATACTCCTAAATCAATCTAAATTATACGACCCTCGTCACGGACCGTGTATTATTAGTGAACTATTCGTCATTGATAAAAACTAATCAGTGTGTTCAATCAGCACCGTGACTTTAGTGTGGTCATTCCCACAAACTGTCCTAATTGTCCCTACCCTTGAGTATAAATCACTGGTGGAAGATACGTGAACCACGAGGGTCTTCGGTATATAAGTCCCTACACATCAACATGTGTGTAGTAATTGTGCGTCACTCCACCCACGAAGATGAAAGTAAAGAAGTTTTGAAAGATAACATTTTTGTTTGGTGTCTACGTCTTTTAGTACGTTTAATTAAAACATAGAATCACTTAATAGTGCTCCTTTTACGGGAATATTCGCGGTGGGTCCAGTGTTTTGTCTTGAGACATCAGCGGGGTCTCCGGGGAGACACATGGGGTAGGATTAGTGTCGTTGAGAGGTGTGTTTATCGGCGAATGGACTGAAAATATCATTAATATAGGAACGTAAAGAATTACCAAATTCGTAGGTTCACACGTAGGGATCTGTCATAGTCAAGTGAAGTCAAGTCAAGTCAAGTAAAGTCAGCGAGTCAGCACAGGCTGAGAAACACTGGGGTACTTAGCGTCTTGAGGTCCAGAGGGACGGGTAGTGGTCAAAGGTCTCAAGTGAGTTTGAGCGCAGGTAGTTCAGTCACTACGGTAGGTCGGTAGAGTAGGAGACAGCAGGGGAAGAAGAGGACGGGGGTCAGGGAGGGTCGTAGTTTCAGAAAAGGTTACTCAGTTGAGAAGCGTACTCCACCGGTTTCATGACCTCAAAGTCGAAATCGTAGTAAGGAAGGTTTCTTTAGGGTCCCGACTAGAGGAAGTCTTACCTGACCAATCTAGAGGAACGTCAGGTCCCCTGAGAGTTCACAGAAGAGGTTGTGGTGTCAAGTTTTCGTAGTTAAGAAGCCACGAGTCGGAAGAAGTGTCAGGTTGAGAGTGTAGGTGTGTACTGGTGACCTTTTTGGTATCGGAACTGATCTACCTGGAAACAACCGTTTCATTACAGAGACGAAAACTTATACGATAGATCCAACCAGTATTGAAAGGAAGGTTCCTCATTCGTAGAAAATTAAAGTACCGACGTTAGTGGTAGACGTCACTAAAACCTCGGGGGGTTTTATTTCAAACTGAGACAAAGGTGACAAAGGGGTAGATAAAGGGTACTTCACTACCCTGGCCTACGGTACTAGAAACAAAAGACTTACAACTCGAAATTCGGTTGAAAAAGTGAGAGGAGAAAGTGAAAGTGGTTCTCCGAAAAATCAAGGAGAAGTGAAAGACGGTATTCCCACCACAGTAGACGTATAGACTCCAATAACTATAAAGAGGGTCGTTAGAA